>CAEGAF010111258.1:0-32337 GCA_903067075.1 Micropoecilia bifurca
TACTTTAGTTCATATTCAGTCTAATATTAATTGATAGTTAATCAACATTCAGTCTAATGTGAATCAGTAAATGACGTACAGTGCGAATAATTTTTGATTGCTGTATAGAATATGTGTTCTTGAAAACTGATTGTTCCCTTCAGACAGAGCTAGATGACCTGCGTGTTAGAGCCAGCCAGCCTGTTTCATTGTTATCATTTCTGACTTCATTGTTTATCTTTTCTGACTTTTGTTATTCCAAATAAAAGTCCTGCTCGAGCAGAGAGACGGCAGAACGCTCTGTGATCTACTCGGAGGAGTAGTTTGCTCAGCCTTCTCCTTCTGCAGAAGAAGTTTGGTCATAATTATTCACATACGTTGTCTGTGGTTCTTTCTTTTAATGTAGATTCAAGGAAAAATACCTATCACTCACTGTCCTGCAGGTTTAGGATATTTCCCTGCTCCTACATATCCAACTTAAACTGAATTGAATTAAGTAATGCAATCATTGGCATTACCTTCAAAACATTACATCCAAAAGACTGTGGGGTCTGGGAACCAGCATCCAGACCCACTGCTCTGGATTATCTAGTCAGGTTGTAATTTTTGCACTACATGCAAAATGCTGCAGAAAGAAAAGTAACTCTGCTCATGACCCTGAACATACCATCACTTTTTGCATGATGCTGCCACCTGGTGGCCGTGTTGGTGTGGTAAATATTGAGCAATGCTACTATTGTGATATGCCATTTATCTTGGAATTTTGAGCTTGAATATGGATGTACTGAATATAATGGACAATTTTTTCATCATGAAATTGTGCATTTTTATAAAGACAAATAAAATCTTAATAAAAACAGACATAAGTTATGATTGCAACATGTTACATGAAAACTGCTGAGGGGAAAAGGTTCACCTTCTTACCGATGATGCTGTCTGTGATGTCCTTCAACACTTTGCTCAGAGAGGGAACAGAAAGGAAAGCATGGCCTTTGGAGAACACTGGAGAAAATACAGCAGTGATCAGCACAACTTCAATATAACTGAAGGACAAAATCACTTTAGATTTTTTGCCAAACGCAAAACTGCAACCGAGCATCCAGTAAAGCTTTCACTGATGGCAGTCTGTTGTGTTGCTGCAGAAATTGCAACAACCGATGACCAGCGAGCTCATTTCCTTATTAACTGAACACCATCAGACATCTCTGCATCGTATTGATATCTGGGAGGAATAGGAGAAGCTCTTAGCCAATCCCCACGTATTTTCCCCACCGGTCTGCAGGACAATGCAGATGCAGTGACTGTCGCTGCGCTCAGCACCACACGATTCACCGCTGTGCCACAGAAACGAAGCACCTGGTGAAGTATGAAGTGTAAACACCCTACTTGGCAATGTTTAAAAATTAAACATCCAACAAATGAGATGCTGCAGCATCACAGGAGAATGTGTTGCAATGTCAGTGCTCAGAACCTTTTTACAATCTAAACTGGTCACCCGTAGCAACAGACAGGAAACCAAACAGTGGGTTAAAACTGTGTGAGGGCACCAAAAAAGTCCCCAGGTCACTGAGAGGGGGGAGGGTCGCTGCGTGGTGAACGAGTCACCCAACCATCATGACGTGAAGCACAGAGACTCAAGACCTCCAGCTTCAACTCTCAGCACAGGAAGTGGCGCTGTGTGTAAAAAAAAACACTTACCTATGTCAGCAGAATGCAGAGGCTGCTTTTTCTGTCAGCGTGGAGGGAATAAACCCACGAGGAGGAGAGAGACACACACAGGAATTAGTGACAGGGTGACACTCGGCAGAGGACGGGACACCTCGTCCATGTCCGCCGCTCGTTCGCTTCATTCTCCGTGAGCCCCGCGTCACGCAGGGACATCCACGGGAACGAGTTTATCTGGGCTCGTCTAGTGGTGAAGACTCGTCAGATGAGAGCAGCGACAATAAGTCACTGGCTTTATAGGGGGACACGAGGTCAAACACAGTTCAAAATACGCAAACGTCTGCTGCGGCCAGGTAACAAGAGCACCGAGGTGAAGACCTGCCTGGCTCCTCTGACCAGACGGACGTATTGGTGAACAGTGGACAGTTTGGAAACAGAAAAAGATGCAAAAATAAGCTCAGTTCCTTTTATAGAGGAACTGATATGAACAATAACACGATTACTATTTTTATTACTGCCCACTAGTATTAAGATAACTGGGGGGGGGGAATCTGTATTCTCTAGAATGTGTCTCACTATTTACACAAATATTTAGTTGAAAAAAGGGTGGAAAGATACACCCCAAGAATAAAAAATTCCTGTGTGCCCAAAAGTAAAGTTGAACATTTTTAAAAGCCTTATTTTGATACCAAAAAGCAGACAAATAATCACTCATGTCATTAAATCATGAGGTGTACATTTCATTCTGATTCAACTTATGATCTAAATTAAAGTAGGACTGGGCAGCTGACAAGAGTTTATCTTTTCATAGTAATGCTCTGCGCTTGAGGGATCAGCAGCTGGACTTTCAAGGCTCCTGATAAGAGGCAGAACCAGCCCAGCGCCGATCCCTGCACAGTGATGCATCGAGAGCTGGAGGCCTGTGTGTCGCTGCATGACGCTGCCGCAGGAGCAGCAACGGTACAGACACCCTGGGCCTGTATGGTGCCAGAGATTCACCACCGTCTCCCAGGAAGGACTGAAGGCTGAGACAACAGACTCATGAGGTTAGTGAAGCTCTCTTGTTTTAAAGTTCACGTCCCGAGTCCATCCCACTGTAAAGCAGGAAGACCGCAGGGAGAGGTGGTGGATTTTCCTTGAGTATGGAGATGGGTCCTGTTTAAAAATGAGTTAATTGGTCTTTAGATATTTTCTCAGGTTGTTTTTAAATTGTCTTGATCTCTAATCCTAGTTGACAGAGTTTCAACTAAAGGCAAAAGGTAAAGCTCTATCCGCACGAGGGCAACTCCTCCTGCGGATAGAGTCCTTGTCAAATGGCAGATTGACTAAAGAAGTTTTAAAGGTTAAAGTTTTTACTTTTACTTTTCATTTCTCTTTGTCACTGTTTATTCAATGTCACATGCTGTTTTTATTTTAATTATGTAAAGCACTTTGAAATGCCTTGCTGCTGAAATGTGCTATACAAATAAAATTTGATTGATTGATAATCTTAATCTACTGTAGAAGAGGTTAGTTTTACCATGGTGATTGACAGTGATTACAGTTAAAAAATAATACTAATACTAATAATAATAATAAGGAAGTTATGTTATATCTCTTTACTGCCGTGCACCTTTTTCTTTTTCTTTGGATATGGTGGCTCATGATTTAGGGCAGGTTGTTCTTCTGTAGGTATAGCCGGAACCTCCACCTCCGAAGACTCCATAGTTCCACCACTGCAACATAACAAAGAAACGTGTTTTCCAGAAACGAAATAAAACATGCAAAGATTGAAGAAATTAACTACATGAATTTTATCCACGAGTCGCTAGCGTGCATTGTTTTGGTAAACTAACTTGATTCAACAAAGGTAACCGAATAACTTTCCCCAAGTAAAGAACTATTGGAAATGTATATCAGGGGAAAAAAGCATGTCAACGATGGATGTTTTTATGTAATTGTATGTTACGCATGTTTATTTTAGTGTATATTCGCAACAGAGCAGGCCTCGCTCACCGTTCCGTTTCACTAAAGAACTGCAATAATGGTTGCAAATAAATTCTTCTCGTGATAAAAGCTGCAACTGGCTTAGATTTCCATCAAACAAACAACATTAAACAAACATTCGTATCTTGGATTTAATTGCAAGACAGATACGAGTTCCTACCCTTGCAGACCGCCTGCACTGTTTGGTTTCCGAATAAAATGGGCACTGAGAAGGAGATAGGTAGACAATTATTTATCCAGGTAAAAAAAAAGAAAAGAAAAAAAATGTTTAACTGCTTCGACTTCATAAGCAGACTTTTAATAAATCCTTATATATGTATCTGCTGAATATGATTAATGTTTACATTTTAATCTTTTGTAGTAGAATAATAAAAACAATGATGTTATTATTTACAAGGCACTTGTGCGGACAGCTATATGGTACGTTTATTTTTAATACCGGGGCGTACCGTACTGGAACCCAGACGTGAACTATTATCATTATTTGCACTGACAACGCCCCTGATTTCATCTTTATTTGAGCTTTTAAAAAGCATATTAACAGAATAATTTCCAAATTAAAAATCTCACACATTACCGAATTACCAAGGTGTTATTTTAGCTTTAGCTCCTTTAGCTCCGCACCACTTCAGTTCAACACATCGAACGGGCAGCGTTAATAAACATGAACGCTTTGAATCAGAGGACCCAGCGAACAACCAAGACAAAACTGAATGCGTCTTTTTATATAAACTTATAGCCGTAAACTAGGCGGATATGTGTTTAGCGTTACTCAAAGTTTTATGACGTGAGAAGATCTGACGGTTGAAGCCAAGCGTTTCTGTTTTACTGTGGTAAGTTAAAATCAAGCAACACCCATGCTCGATCCTGTAGGATGTACGAAAGGTAAGTTAGCCACATGATAGCAGTGCAGCCGCTCCGACATTTCATTTGTTAGTGTTTACCATTCAGATTTGGGCTATTTTTACATCCCTGCAAGCGATACGGTTATCTTCTATCTCATGCTAAATGCAAATATTAATTCCGTTTTACGTTGTGATGCAGAAATTCTAACTGTCCGCAAAGATGAAAGCCAAAAAGAAGAAGAGGCAGGACGATTTCCAAAAGGTTAAGCTTAAAGTGGGGAAGAAGAAGCCCAGGGCTGATAATGCCACCAACACTAACTTCCGTACAAGAGGAATCTGTCTGCCTGACCAGTTGAAGAGAGACACAAGCGGCCCCACAACCCACAGACAGCTGGGCATTACTGTAAGAACTCCAAAACAAACCTTATATGCACATTGGATTTCAAAAGTGTTCACAGCCTTTGAACTTTGTCACATGTTTTCTCATTGCACAGACAAACTTGGGTGTGATTGTGTTGGGATTTAATTCTTTAGAGCATCAGAATTTAAAATTATAACACATTTTTCAAAATATCAATGGATTTAGCTTTAATTCATTTCTTTTATATATATCCAGGAGCTCCTGTCTCAGCTGCATCATTACAATGCCAATGTGAAACACGGTGCCTTGTTGGGGCTGAAAGAGCTGCTGTCTCTGAGTCCTTCTCTGTTGGAGCAGCATCTTTCGCGCCTGCTCTCCGAAGTGGCAGCTGTTCTCGCCGACAAGGATGGAAATGTTCGTGTGGCAGCAACCCGGGTTCTCAGGTCCGAAAAGCACGCCGTTTCCAAAATGATGCGGGTCTTTAGATCTTAAATAAAAACACATTATCTAAAACTTGTCGCAGGTTCATTGCACAGTCTGTGCCGGCGGATCGAGTGGCTCCGTTCTTCCCCCTCCTCAGCGCTCACCTGACCTGCGCTATGACCCATATCGAGCCAGCCATCCAGGAGGACGCCATGAATGTCCTGGACATCTTCCTGGAGCATTACCCGTCTCTGCTGGCCTCTCGCCCCGTGGTGCTCCTCACCAACTTCCTGGAGCTGATCTCTCACAGGCAGAACTCCGGAGGAGCCAGAAAGGCTCAGGACGCCACGGGCCGAACCTGGACGCTCTCAATCCACCCAGACAGGAGAGTGACCAGCCAGCAGTGGCGCCTCTCTGTTCTTCTTAGGTGACTGTCTGCTGACGTGGTTAAAAAAATGTAAGTAGAAAAAAAGATTTTTCAGAATAGTAAAAGCATTGTTTGTTCAATTTCATTGTGTTCCAGACTTGGAAACTTTCTGCAAGCGGTTGTTGAGGAAAGACCAACAGAGGAGGGCGACTTGTCTGTGCGAACCGAAGGAGTGTTCAGTTCAAGTGGGATGGGCCGTGTTACCCCTCTGAATCTGAACTTCGAGGAGCTGACTTACAAAAAGATTGACGTGAAGGTGTATGAAAACTCTGGTGCCACGCCAACTCCCCACTCCACCTTTAAACTCAGGTACGATGTCAGTCAGGAAAGAAAACAATCTCATCACTCTACGTACCAGTGTCCAAAATCTAAGTCCGGTTTTCTCCTAAAACCAACCGCTTAGACCTGAGATGGACCCTGGCGGCGTGGGGAGCAAGGGTCTGGACTCGGCCGAGACCGTTCAGAGTTTCGCAGGCACGCTCGTGCCTCTGCTGCTGGAGGTCTGGGTGGAAGCCTGCGCCGGAGACTGTTCCTGGAACAGCGGCGAGGGCGGCCACCTGCTCACGCCTGACGCCACCTCCGTAATGTTCCAGGTCTTGTCTATTCTCCAGCTGCTGAGGAAGCTGCCCACCCACCGCGAGAACAGGGACACACTGGTAAGAGATGAGATGTGCACTTTGTGATTCTGTCTTGTTCAAGTAACTTATTGTGCAACAAAAGAGTAACAGGAGCCTTTGCTCTTGGTCAGGATGCTTGGTTTCGTAAGGAATATCTGGAAGATTTTAAGCAGCACTTCATGAACAACTTTCCGTATGGCCTGCGAGACACACCGAAACACAAGAAGAAAGTTGATCTCAAGAGGTAAGAATGTAATACTGTTCACTCTAAGGACAGGCGACGTGGACTCAAAGTTTTATCTGTATATTTTGTTGCACTACTGTGATAACAGTAAACGTGATGATAAGAATTATTTATCATAAATCAAAATTCTTCTTATTGTGATGAGATATTTATCATGACAAATGACAAACAGTGTGATAAATGTCCACCCCTATATCAAACACATACATTAACAAACATTTGCTTTGTGTGGCAAAAGGTCAGAAAACTGAATTGTTGCTGGTTTGACTCTTTTCCACACAAGCTCCTCCACGGAGGTGCAAAACTGAGCTCTGCGCCTCTTGGCTCCTTCAGACTAGCGGTAGCAGCAATTAGCCAACACCTGGTGGAACTGTGCATCTCCTGAGCTCGTTAAAAGAGATACTTCTGGGTCCAGTTCTCCGACGAACGTTTGTGAACGCTTGAAAGATAAATGTTGATGTGTTGTTCTATCGCTTAAAATCACAATAAAATAAAGGAAGTAAAAGTTAGGGTGAGGTCAAATATAAAAACATTTGAGTATATGCACAGTACTTTATTACTGTACGTTGCTAGAAAATTTTCATATTGTTTTTGCGTCTTTCAGCTGTTGATTGATGCTTTTAAATAAGACATTTCATATTCTGAACCGGACTGGAACCAATCGGGGAGCTTTCAAAAACCAGCTCTGCTTTGATCGACTGATTTTCTGCAGTAGGACATCGGTAGACGTTTGAAGCAGCCGAGTTTGCCGACACTTTTGCTGTCCTCTCTGCAGGAGCAAACAGACGGCGGCCGTCCCTTCCTCCACCGTGGAGCCCCTGGCTTTAAACATCACGCTCTGCCAGGTCATGGTGTCTCTCAGCCAGAAGCAGGGACTCGGTCAGGAGGCCGACGGAGACTGGCTGTCGCCGCTGAGGGCTTTTGTTCGGGACACCCTGGGGAACAGTGTGAAGCTGAGCTACAGGCAGCTACACATGCTGCTGCGCACCGTGTGGAAGATGGTGCTTACGCAGCAGAGCCGAGGTAATCATGCGCATGATTTCATCAACGCACAGGCGTGACTTAATTGCGACTACGAGAGTCCATTGTAGGCAGCGTGGCCGTATTTGTCACGCTCACCCCGGTGAACCAAATGAAGGTGTCTAAAGACTGAGTGTTGTGTAGATTTCAAAATGTTAGTTTTTATGCCAAAAAGAAGTTCAATAAGTTAAATGGCTCTTCAGCAGAATACCATTAGTATTTTTGTCCACTGAAAAAATACTCATTTAGAAATGAGAACTGTTGATGCTGACATTAGTGTTGGGGACGTCTGTTCTTGCCACAACATGTTTTGCACTGAGAAAGTATTTTAGCCTCGAGTATCTTTGGATAGATCGTTTTTTGAAAGAAAAATGAAGCCCAGTGGGCCAAGAGAAGCAGCTTTGTCGTCCACCGATGTCGCCTGTGCTTCGGATTTATGGGTGAATTAGAAACGCATGAATGAAAAGGTTCAAACTCTGAACTTTTGTATGTATTAAAACAAAAAAGTAATTAACTGCGTTATAAAGTTTTAATCCATTAAAATCTATGGAATGAATTAATTGGCGCATTACAGTCCTGACTCTAAATAAGGCCCACGAAGGTTGCAGACATTTAATGAAACAAACACGAGGATGGAAAACATTTTGGTTTTCTTGTTTTTATGTACTTTTTTTATGGCAACCTTGGGCAGAAATCAAGAAATCTTGCATCTGGAAAATGTTTAAATATGAAAATGTGTCTAAACCAGATAAAATAACCTGTTTTTTTAAATGTATTTATTTATTTTAAATAATTAGCCTGAATTAGCTCTGTGTTGTATCTGTGCAGCAGTGACAGAGGAGCTGCTGGCAGCTGTTTACATCTACTACAAGCAGAAGAACCTACCGCTGCAGACCAGATCACTGCTGCTTTCCTTCTACAGCAAACTGTACCTGCAGGAGCAAGAACACACACACATCGCCAGGTAACCAGAGGAGACGTCAACACCACCGATCGTCTGCTCATGTCCGATCTATGTGGCGGAGTTGATGTGAACGTGTCGTCTGTCCGTCTCTGTCTGAAGGAGCAAGGTGTTGTGTCGATGGCTGGCCTCCCTTCCTGTTCAGTTGTCCCAGCTGGGCCACCGTAACCCAGCTCTGTCTGCCCAGCTGATCGTCTCCATCCATGCTGCAGCTTCCCGAGGAAACAAAGAGCTTCTCAACAGTCTGCAGACGTACGCATGCAGGCTCTACGGTGAGGTCACCTGATGATGGACAAGTATTTTTTGTTAAGTGACTGACTCATTTATTTATTTATTTTTTTTTAAAGGGGCCATGTCTGTTCTTTTTTTGACTTTAGGGAACTTTGAACTCAGGTTGAGATGGAGCTGTCGGTTTTAATGTCAGTTTTATTGTTGGTCCGATTTAAGCAGCCCTACCTGCAGATAAGAAGTGATTTGCTATTCAAATAGTTAAAGGATGACATTTTCTTTTAAAATGTTCAGAATTAAATAAAACTCAAGAAAAAATTCTGAAATTTGAGTTCAAATATATAATCAAATAAAAAAAAGGATGTGCATGAACCAAGACAGCCTGATACTCCTGCAGACTCCACTGGCCACAGTCTGCTTGGTCCAGGTTAAAGTTCATGAAAGGACAGTTAGAAAAACACTGAACAGTACGGCACTGAACATTACGGCTTGTTTGGATCATGCAGAGGTTTCTGTACTTATCCATTAGGAGATCTAATATGGGGGCTTCTGGTTCTGTGATGGATCATAAGTCAGTCTGTTAATCCCAATGAACTGTGGTATTAGACCACTGAAGACGATTGTAAAAAGCTCTTTTTTTTGCAAAAGCTACTGTTTCATTTTTGTGAATGAAGTTGCAACGTTGCGTACTCAGTCATGTGCTTTCTCTTGTCAGTTTATTTTTTTTAAGAATGAAAGCTTTATTTTTGCAGTTATGAAAATGTCTACAGACATTATTTGTCCCCCAGGGGGCAGTATTACTCCACACGTTCATCTTCAGACTGCTTGCATAATGAAGTTGCGGCGTGTTCATGTGTGCAGCTCTGGGGATGAGTAGATAGTGAGGCGGGTGTGTGACACACAACACACACACACACACAGGGCCGAAGGGAGGAGGGGGTCTGACAGAGCGCAGTCCTCCATCACAAAACTCCTTTTGTCTGAGATCTTTTGACATCAGCATGTGCGTCAGAGAAACAAACCAACACACAACACACATAGACATGATCTGCACCCAAACAGTAGAAGTTATGCTTTTCTCTTCTTCAATCAGAATCTCTGAGGCCGCAGCATGTTAAAAAAAACATTGTGTGTCTGTGTGAAGATCCTCAGGACGGAGTTGTGGTGCTGCTACCAGCAGAGTCCCAGCAGCGAATGGTGCAGCTGCTCTACTTCCTCCCCAAGTTGCCCCAGCCTCTTCTGGCCAATCTGAGCGGCTGCTGCACCGCCGGACGCATCTCTGCAAACCTCGCCGCCTCCCTCATCCGTCTCCTACACTTTAGGTGAGCGTCCAACCTGAGCTGCTCAGTGATGCATCTTAAATCACATTGTCACCACAGTATCTTGTAGAAACGACAACATTTTCACATTTTATGTTTGCACTGCAGATTGTAATGTATTTTTTTTTATTTTATTTGGATTTTATGCATCAGACCAACATAAATATCTGCACGATTGCGAAAAATGATGTGAATTTTTTTGTAGAGGCCTCAGAGATCCACAGCTCAAGGTGGGACAGTGTTCAGAAAGGAACAAAGTTGGTCTACAAATCAGAGCTTTATGGAAGAGCGGCAAAACGAAAGCCTGCGTTGAGAGAAAACGATAAGCGGTTCAGTTTGTAGTTTATCACTAGACACGTGGGAGAAGGTGCTCTGGCCAGATGAGACAAAAATGAGCTTTTCCCTCCCTCAATTATTCTTTGTGAAGAAGAATAATGGAGAGACTGAAATGGAGAGCCTCTGTTGAACATCTGTTTTCAAGCCCTGCCACAGATTCTCAGTTAGATTTTGGCACAGCTTGCTTATTATTAAACCCCTTTATTCTGACACCCCTAACTGAAACCCAGTTCAGCCAGCTTTCTTCAGGAGTCACCTGATTGGTAAATTAAGTCCACTCATATGCCATGTATGTGGCGGAAAACCAACCCAGGACGTAAATCTGTACAAAAATAGTCAATAGATCAGTCGTGTAGTGTAATAATGGGAAGTGAAGCGGAGTGGTTTAAGTATTTATGTTGTTTTCATCCTTTACTAAAGAAAGACTGTCATTTCATTTAGTCAATAAAATGTTTTTGTTACTGAGAAAAAAGAATTGAAGTATTTGTTTATTTAATTTTTAAAATATTTTATCACTGTTTATAATAAGCTTAAAAAATCTCCAGAATGTTCCACTTTTAAAGCCAAATAATCGTCAGAATAACCAATTACTAAAACAAATGCCATCCCCACAGTGAAACAAGGTGGTGGCAGCATCGTGATGTGTGGATAGTTTTATTGGGAAAGATGGCCGTGTGCGCATGTGTGTGGGTGTGTGAGTGAAAATCAAAGCCTAAATCCAATTAGGAATTTGTAGCGAGATTTGCTCTTGATAAACCAAAGAAGAATCAGAACATTTTCTGTCTCTAAATGTGCAAAACTGGTAGAGACATAAACCGAAAATATTTACAGTTGTTATTAATAGTGACAGGTTTTACTTTGAAAAATGTTGAAAACAAAGTATCGTGGTATACATTTACTACTTTGTGTCGAACCGCCACACAACGTCCCAATAAAATCCGTTAAAGTTCTTGGTTCTGTGGTGACAAAAAGTTAAAGACATTTGAACCGTCGGGAACAAACGTAAAATCACCGGCCACCACAAGATGGCAGTGTAGTGCTTTCACCGTCCATCAAATCTCTTAACTGCATCTTTATCGCTTCTGGTGCAAATTTCCCTTTTATTTTACATTCAACATATATCGAGTATAGAAGCGGGTTCTTGCACCAGCTCACCTTTGCCTGCCATGTTGTCTCTGACCTGTTTTGCCCCTCGTGTCAGTGGGCCAGTGTTACACAAATCTGGAGCGGTGAGATTGCAGAGTTCACATGGGATGGGATGTGTGCATAATGGATTTGATACAAAGAGTTCTTTGGGAGGCTGGAATGTAGCATCGTCATGGAGTATTGAGTGCACTGCCTGCATGTGCCTCCCAGGCTTTTTAAAACACACACAGTTATTCACACACATTCCCTGCGGTTACACATGCATCTTCCCTGAGGACAAGGAGCCATTTTTCATAACTGTGTTTACGTGCGTTTTTGGCTCTGATAAATATTTTTGCTCTTATAAAACGCTGATAATTTCTAGATATGATTAACGGAGGAAGAGCATATTCAGTTTTTTGTTTTTTTTTAAAGAAGCTGCATAACTTTGCGAGTGCTGCGTTCTGTGAAAACAGACTCTGCTCAGTATTTATTGTTTAGGACGCTATCTGATATCGCTCCTCAGGTCCTCTCTCAGCAGCTGGTCGGTCGGGAGCCAGGAAGCGGCTCTGCAGGACGTCGACTACATCAGCTTCCTGTTCTCGACCCTGGCGGGCTTCTCGTCCGAACACCTCGCCGCCCTGCAGGACGATGAGACCGCCCTGCTGCCCTCCTCGCTCTCCCCCCTCTGCCTCTACCAAACGCCGCTGGAGCAGTTCACGCACCACTGGGACGTCGTCGAGGTGCGAGCTCTCCTCTCGCCGGTCGGCGTCGTGCACATGGCGACACCCGCCACGGATGCGGTTCTGAGAATTGTCAAGTTTTGATATTCTGGACACAGCTGTGGTCTTTCAGTCTCCCCCCTCCCCCCCCACCCCCCGGTCTCTCTCTGTCCCCCACAAAGAGCTCAGAGGAAGGAAGTTTTATCACTGCGCTCCTGCTGAGAGGGGACCCTTTATCATGTTGCGCAGGTTGGAGATGCGCGGTTATCAGGCGTAGTGGATATGCACAAATGGTAATGAGAGCCTGTGGCATGATGGTAGAGTGACATTTCTGCACAGAAATTACCACTAACCTAACTGCGCCCCGGGGCAAGTGTGTGTGAGCTGGTCGGGGGGGCTTATAATCACTAATTCAGCCCCCTCAATTAAAGCCTCAGATCCCTCTTCTCTCATCTTCCTGTCCGAGTCAATCACAGCCGAAGGGAGGGGGGGGGGGACACGCGGTGGCAGCGTTACGAAAAACGGACCGTGTCAGGTCTGGTTCGGCTAATGAGGCGGGATTGTTTTTAATGACGGGTTGGGGGAGTGGGAGGGGGAGGAGGGTGGATGCCGACAGGTGCAGCGTTGAGACACGCAGGCTCTCGCACCTCAATTTGATAAAAGGTAATGAGAAATTTGATTTGGGTTTTCAAGTTAATGAAGAAAAGCAAAGTCTTATTTTTCACTCTTAAAGTTTGGTGGCAAGGAGGCCTGAAATTAATTCAAACAGGTCGGAGAGTAACGCAAGTTAAAGCCGGCCGTCATTAGGCAGCCGCTTAATTGTTCAAACGTCATTACTTGATTCTTCGTTCCTGCAAACACGGATGAAGAAGAACAGCATGTTGTGTTTGGACATTTGGATGTAAGTGGCTGCCAAAAGGCTACAAGTCCGAAGAACATGATGAATTGTTTTCATAACTTTCGCATGTTAAAAGTGATAATGATCCAATGACCTTCAACTAAAAAAGAAAATATGTTAGAAGGAAACCAGGTGTTATTCTTAAAAAGTCTTAATGTGTCTAAAATTAAGGCCTTATAATGTCTTAAATTCATTAAAGAAAATGTAAGTTGGTTTTACATATGACAATCATAGGTCTCAAGTTTTGATTTGACAATGCAGTGTGAAAGCGAACCGCTCCAGTAACAACAGTTTAAATTTTTGGTCCCCATTCGAATCGAGTGTATTGGACTATCTGGTGTGAAAAAGCCTGATGTCGACTGAACATTGTTGGCCCTACATCAGCAACAAACTTCACTGTAAATGGTGTAAATGTGTTTGATCCACAGGAGGTGTGTCGCTCCCTGGAAACCATCGGATCAAAGTCTCAATGCTTTGACATTCTGCAAAATGGCATCTTCAGATACCTGGTAGGTGTTCAAATATCAGCTTTGCTACCGTAAGAACAGTTCAGTTCAGCCTTTGCCTGTTTATCTCTGAGCTCTGAATTTCTAATCAAAACCTTTTTATTTTTGTCTCAGATGAAGTTGGAGGTTGTTCCTGACAGCATGGCAGCCGGGCTGCTGAGAGCCGTTTCCAGACTGTTAGACCTGTCCATCCTGCCCGCCGAGCAGGTGCTGCGTTTCCTGTCCCAGTGCTGCCTCAGCCTGCTGGTGCTGCTGGTCATCATGCAGCAGCACGCCCCCGCTGACACCAACCACAAGAGGTGCATTCTGGGTGGGGGGGGGACAAGACGACAAGTTTGCTGCTTAAGAGAGTCCCAGGGTTCTTATCCTGCTGTTCATTTCTGGAGTCTCGAGTGACAAGACTTGGAAATACAGATGTTTAGTAGTTAAAATATGGGATGGATGATTGGGGTAGATGCTCCATTTCTCACCAAACCTTAACTAGAGATCTGGACACTGAGTTGCATCACACGGACAGTTTTAAAGCCTCTTTGTCTTCAGGGAGGCGATCTGGAGTTCCTGTGTGACGGCGCTCAGCAGCGTCCCTCGCCTGCTGCGGATCGTTCTGCAGTCGATGCACGTTGGAGACCTGAGCGCGGAGGAGCTGCCGCAGCTCGGCCAGATCCTCTCGATGCTGCTGCAGCACACGCCGCTGCACAACCAGCTGATGGCCAACGGCTTGCTGCTGCAAGAGCTCATCCAGAATCTAACGGTAAACAATCTCAGCGCTCCTGTCCAACTTGCCGGCAGAGGCGACAGTTAGGCAGGAGACCGACTGTTTACGTTCTGCATATTTGTGCTTTTTTTAGAGGTTTTTCCGGGGAGCGACCAGAGAGCAGTGGCTGACGGATTTGCTCTACTGTTACAGCGTCATCGTGGCTCAAGGCTCGTCTGCACACCGTGGAAGTATGGGCCTCAGAGACATGTACTAACTCCATTCATTTAGCAGAGACGGAATCAACAAACTTTTTTTTTTTCCTTTTTACTCGTAGTTCACGTTTTGTTGTGCCTGTTCTGATTGTTTGCTCAGTCTTTAATGGAGTGTAGAAAACCTTTGTTAAAAAAAAAAAATAGAATAAAGAAAAATTTAAATCAAAGGTAACCTCAGCTTTTTATTTTAACCATTGTTTACGTAGAGCTATAACATTCAGTTTAATATTTAATTCATTTATAAAGTGGCACAGCTCTGATAATGAAGGCCTAATTCAGACATGCATGTTTCTTTTGAAAGGGAAAACGTTTAAAAACAGACCAATGTGTAGAGTGTGTGTGTGGATGGCTGCAGGTGGGCTATCTGTATGACCGGCTGTTGATAGACTACCTCATTCTCCGTAGCGAGGAAAGGTTATCTTGGTGTGTGTGTGTGTGTGACAGAAATGGAGACTGAGGGGGGCAGTATGTATGCACTCCCTCCACAATGGATGAAAGGTTATCTTTTACACACGCCATTTCTGTAGACTTAACCCCACCCTGTGAGGTCACGGCTCTGATGTCACATAGCTTAATTTTAGAAAGCCCGGCACGTTGAGCCAACATTGAGTGCAGTAAAGTCTGACGAGGTGAGACTGACAGCCAGCTGAGAAAACAGAGCGCTGCAGAAATATTCATAATCCTGCAAGTCTTTTACCGTTTGTCAGGTTCAATACCAATTAAAAATTTAGCAAAACTTCAAACCCTGTAGCATCTTCAGGGCTGGTCCCCCTGCCGTCTCCGTGCCCTTAAGAGTCTCAAATTTATGTATTGAAAAATGAGGAATCAAAATGTCTTAAATTTATTTTAGAGATGCAAGTTGGCTTTAAAGGTATTAATCCCAAGTCTTCAATTTTGTCATGGCAGAACTATTTAATCTCTATGACTGTGTATTAGTGCCATTGTAGATGGAAAGAAAGAGATATTTCACTGTTTAGATGAGCCCCAAAAAACTTGAAGCCGGAAACACATCTTTATTTTTTTAAACATTTTTACTTCAAGATTACAAAAGCCATGTGGTAGTCCACCTCATAAAATCCCAATAAAACACACTGAGATCTGTGTATCCAAAGCACTGTTGGTAAACACAGTTGGTGTTCAGTGTTTGCCCCGTCCTCTCGTCCCCTGTCCTGCGCTCTGTGGTCTCAGGTGGTAGGAGTACAGCTTGGCTTGAGTCAAGGCGCCGGTCAGGTGAATGCAGTCTAAGCCGCCCACTGAAACACAAGCAGAAGATCCGACTTCAAGAGCTTGAAAAGGCGGTAAAGAGTGTGAGAATGTAAGCACTTACACTGACTCTGGGTGCGTAGGGGAACGTTCAGCAGGAGGTGAGGCTGAGAGCCCTGAAGCGAGCGTCCTCGTCTCGCCATGGAGTTGCCTGACGGAAGGACATTGGGAGTTGGTTTCTAACCCCATCAATTCTGAATTCAGTGAGCCAAGGGTGGATCATGACAGTGAGTCCTGCAAAACTGGTTCATCCAGCCCAGGTCCACACCTATGTCCTCCTGTCTTTATATGTGTACTGTCACATCTCAGCACATGTCACAGGCCCTATAGCTCAGTGGTTAGAGCACTGGTCTTGTAAACCAGGGGTCGTGAGTTCAATTCTTGCTGGGGCCTAACATTATCTTTTTCCAGTTAATGCCGTCTGTGAACGCCTAAGAAACACCACATAGGTGTTACACAGTTTGACAGCACAGGTAGTGGCAGAGGGTGTAGAGGACATGACCCATGAACTCAACACCACTTTTGTGGGTTCAAGTCCCAGACCCTTTCTCACAAATGGCCAATTATGAAATTGACCACCACAATTAGCTGATTTCAGAATGATGAGACATGATTCAGGAAACACGTGGTCAACCAGAGAAACTATACAAAGGCCTCAACTGTAGGTCCAATTCTGAGCTGTTTACAGCTCCTCAAGGCTAATAATGGCACAGAATCTTAAAGGTAGCTTCTATTATGTTTCCTTAACAGGTTTATGGGCGATACAATGCCCGTTATTCAATCAGAATGAGCTGTTTTATGGCCTCTTGTCACTTTAAATCCAAATTAGCTGCAGCTAGCCACTTCCCCCAACTCAACGTATACACCTTCACATGAAAATGGCTGCAAACAGATTTGCAATTATACCAACCATCTCTGAACATTATAAACATCTTTTATGAATAGTAAGTCAACAATAAGACTATTTTTTCCCAGTAGCTACTGTACATCACATACAGAGATAAAACCAGCTGAAAACAATGTGCTGGAGCTCAGCTTAGGTTGCTAGGTAACGGTAGTGGGCTTGGCTGGGGTTACTAGGTAACGGCGCAGTTCCTGTAGGATGTGACTTGACAACGGGGAGATTTTTTAAATGACTTGTTTTCCAGCACTTTTTAAGCACCTGGGTTGTTTTTAGAAACAGTTTAGACCCAAATTGAACAACAAAAAAGTGCAAAATACAAATCCGATAAAAAAAAAAAAAGAAAACAGGTCAAATGGTTTATTACTCTAAAGCGACCAGCATTAGTGTGTCAAACATCTTTCTGCTTCGTGGAAATGAAAAAGTGAGAAAATTCGCCTCATGAACATATCTATGCGTGTGTATGTGTGTTGGATGGTGAGGTGTGTGTGTGTGTGGTGAGCGGAAAGCTCTACGCAGTCGTTTGACATTCCCCGTGACAGCGCTGAACTTTTCACAGTGCCAGGAACTGTCAGGTAGGGAGAAGGAGAGACAGAGGCAGGGAGAGGAGGAGGAAGACGAGGAGGAGGGAGCGGTGGGGGGAGCAGCCGGACCGAGGACCCTTTCAGTCCGTCTGAGGGTGGAGGGAGAGCGCCGGGGTTTGTGTGTGTTTCTGCCTGTCCTCCTATCATCACCTGGTGATGTGCGGTGAAGGTCGGGCCTGTCTGAGGCAGCGAAACCGCGGCACAAAAACCCGGCTGATGGCGTCCAGATACGAACGCTGGTACTTACACCTGAGAGCTTGTCGCTTCTCATCCAAAGCCACAGCTTCACTTTCACATCGCTGCAGCAGCTATTTCTCTATTAAACTGACACCATTAACTTGTTCAACAACGATCAAACTGCAGAAAATATATCCATTATTTACCCATGATGGGAAAACCTCAGCTTAAAGCCATGTTGTATAGTATTTCCTCAGGAGTAATTACTGCTTCATTAGCTTTCAAAACATCTGAGTTTTGCTTTCTAGGGAGCATTTTTGTGTAAATTCATCACAACTATGAGTATATTTTGTCAGGGAGGTAAAATCCATTTGTTTTTAAACTGCTGAGTTGTTTCAGGCCTGATCTGGTGTTGATATAGAGTTATATAATAAAAGCTACATGGAAATGAATTATTTTTACTCAAAATCTAAACATAAAATTGCTCAGGGATGTTAATAGTCTGTTAGGTAAAAATATAATAATATTAAAAACTAATTAAACAGTTTTTCAGAAGCCTGCAGTTCATGGTGGGCTATGAACATTTTAAATCTCATCGCCATATTTTGAGGTATTTATTGCAATAATAAAAAGTGATGGTAAAAAAGTATTTTTCCTCTTTTAGGCAACGGAATCTAATCTCCATTTTCTTGAACAGAGCTCAATAAAATCTTCACAGCTCTGCCTTTAACCTCTGCAACTCCATCCCAGACCTGTCTGTGTGCTCTTTGCTGTTTATGATGCTGTTTGTTTTCTAATTTCGATTGAAAAATTTTATTTAGGGGTATCAAAGAAAGACTGCTCAATACAAAGCTTTCCACGCTTTTCACAGAAGTCACATAGAATTTCAACATCATATTTTGTGGTTGTATTATGACAAGAGTTTTACGATGTTTCGCAGCATCCTGGTTCTCTTACCATAGATGCTCTGAAGCACAGAGCTTTTACTCGACGCAGGCTTGCCAAGCGCTGCTCTGTTTTCCACTTTTTTCCTCCCAGGGGTGACGCTCGACTTGCTCTGCTCGGCTTCTTCACAGGCCCTCACCTCTGTCCTCCTGCGTGCACAGAACCTGAAATCAACAGAAAAAATCCCCCATCTCAGACGGCGTTCAAAGGAATAAACGCTGGTGAGCCCCCACACCGACGCTCATGAAGCGTAAACAAAGTAAACAGTTTATTCAGGGCACTTAATAAGCAGCATGTATACAACCTAAATGTGAAAGCTGCAGAGAAACAGAGGGCCTCCTGCGGAGGACTGGCAGCCTCTAAGAGGAACCCAGTGAGCGTAAGAAGGGGAGAGGGGCTGCTGGTAGCTATTAGCGCAGCCCTGCTGAACTTTTAGCCTCTTGTTAAATCTGTATGAAAGATTTAGATTATAGCCTTTCTGGTCTCACTCTCTCCCACGTTCTCTCCCCCACCGCTCTCCTGCTGATGGCATCCAGAGCAGTTAACGCTCAGGGTTGGGAGGTCGGTGTTACAGGAGGGAGAAGACACATGAGGGCACCATATGGTTCGTACAGTCAGAGCGCGTTGACGTTATACCGAGATCCAGGCCGAGTCGAGCCTCACCTCTGCCACGCTCGCTGGATGATCCGCGCGGCCTCGTTCCTCCTCGCCTGCTCCTTCTCCTGCTCCCTCCCACCAGGCTGCGTTTTCCTGGGGGGCCTTTTGTGATCTAAAGACGAGCTGCTCCTCAGTGATGGAGCTTGATGTCTGACCTCTGAACTTGGCTCCTTGTGGTTCCGGTGCTTGCGTGAAGAGTGACCAGTCGCGGCAGGGTCTTTCTTTCTGCCGTCTCTTGAGTTCGCCTCAGCTCGGGCCGCAGAGGAGGCAGTCGCGGACGCAGCCGACGCGACAGAGGAAGACCGCTCTCCGGCAGCTTTGGCCGCTGTGGGAGGTGTGAGTTTAAGAGTGGGGGGCTCTCTGGAGCCGGCAGGAGAGAGAAGCTTCTTCAGCCGGGTGTGCTGCAAGGCTTCGGGTGGAGAGCGATCGCTCAGGGCAGAGCTGCAGCTCAAAGCTTCTTGTCGCTCAGCTGCAACACTTCTTCTGGAAATCCTGATCTTCTGGCCTGACAAGGCAAAAGTAAAGAGTCAATTCAATAGCTCACTCGGAAAAATACGACTCAGTAGTCCTGTTTCCATCAAGGTTTTTTATACGCATTTTGAAGTAACGCAAAATTTGAAAAAAAGCGTCCTAGATTTTGTTTAGAGAGCATTGCAGAGGTAATTAAATCAGTCAGTGATACTAATAATAATATATAATAAAATCTAAACATTATTTCTGACCTAAACTTTGAACTAAATGCATCTCGCTATCCAAAGGTTATGCTTTAGAGCGCATCCTTCCTTCAAATTGCTTCAGAGATGTTCCCTGATTTCAAAACTTGCCATTTGTAGTTCGAGCGAAAAGTGCGGCTCCAGTTTGTGGTTTCATCCTCCAGATCAATATCAAAACCCTGAGACATTTGATTACGTTCAAGAAGGTGAACATTTCATGTCCATGTCATGTATTCATCTGCTTGATGTTCAGCTTGTTGAATATTAATTAAACCAAATGAAAATGAAATGTGTCATTATTTTCATTCAATTATGATGGATTTTTTTTTATTGCGTCTGACAAAATGACGGTCAGTGAAAACATCTAGTGTAATCTTTGGGCGGGACACTCTCATCCACTGGTGGATTTGTGCCTTACCAGAAGCACAAAACTCATCTTACACCTTGTTTTTTATTTTTTATTTTTTTACAAACAAGCGTAGCATCAACTTCTGGCGAAATTACATTTTACGTGGCCTGGCTGATTCACTTCAAGCCAGCAGATGAAAGCCAGGCTTTTTGCATTTTCTTTTTTGCGACATCTTTAAAATTAACTCAAAATTCACATCACAATTTGATGGAAGCCTGACTACAAATGCATATAATTTCTGTAATAAAGGAGTGTGTTTTATTATTATCATTATGTTGTAATAACACAGTTGAGTATTTCCCTGGTACCTTTATGCCTCCCCTCTTTGACCTTGGCGTGTTTCTTCGTATCGACAGATGAGTCGTTCATGGTTAGGTCTTCCACGACGTTCGTTAAGGAGAGCGCCTCCTGCTCTGCGCTCAGAAGTGAAACCCTTCGTTTGTCCGCACCGTCCGCTCCAACATGCTGCGTCGCGCCTCTCCTCCGCTGCTCCTCTTCTCTCTTCCTACAAGAAAAACACAAGATGAATCGCAGCAGCCGACAAGAAAGGTTGTGCTTAGAATGTGGAGATTTTGAAAAGAACTGTGATAATTAGCAATGCTAACAATGAAATATGATTTATTTATATTGAATAAATATTGTTTTACAACCTACACCATGGTTTAAATTTTTCAGTAATTGTATCCCTCACCTGCCGGCTAGTTTCTACATCTTCATGTTCTAACAAACCTCTGAAACTTTCACACAGTCTACACAGGTGGACTTTGATTTATTATAAGAGAACTGGTGTAACTGGGTTTTATTTAGCAGCATCAAAATGGGATCAATAATTTTACTTTGACTTTACAATTACTATTTTTCTTCTATTTAATTTCCTTTCCTTCTAATCTATATAATTTTTCTGTAATCATTCAGCAACAGAGTGAGCACAGCTCAAAGAAACATCTATCACTGCATAAACTACACATTTAAATTTCCTCACTTCATTAACACATTTCTCTTGGAAATCAAAAGAAGAAGAATTTGTTCCCTGTTTGAAAGAAAAATCTTCTAATTAAAACAAAGGTGAGACAGGTGAGCAAATAACCAAAGAAGAGCAAACTGGAGGCCAGAGACAGAGAGAAGACGCATCTGTTTACCGACGACAGAGAGAGAGACAAACGAGGAGACGGATAACAAAGACTAAAACTACAATGAGGGACAAATAGGCAGGAAGAGACACCAGTCTGTGGAAGAGTCAACAAATACATAGAAAGATAAATGGATTTCGAGTTGATTTTGTGTTAAGATTGACAGAAGGAACGATGAAACTGCATCAATAGTTGGGAATCAGTGTACAGGTGGGGGCTGGTCAGAGAGAAAGTATCTTCAAATATGCTAAGTGTGTGTTTCTGTGTGTGTGCTGCTGTTTGCTCCTCTCTCACTTGGCTGCGTCCTTGCGCAGCTGCTCGTGTCGCATGAGGAGCTGCTTCCTCTCCCTGAAGGCCTTTCGGACGGTGTAGCCCTTGTAGACGGCCTGGATGGTGGCAGCGGCGATGTCCTGGATGGCGGCGATGGACAGAGCGCCGTGCTCCAGCATGAACTGGGTCACCTCGCTGTGCCCCCCCAGCAGAGCGTAGTCCAGAGGCGTATATCTGCGCAACACAAGCAGTGTTGGTCTTATAGCCGTCTTCCTGGCCTCGGTTCCACCGGCCCCCCCTCCTCTCCTCACCTCTCCTCTGTGTGCTCCATCTGGTTGGGGAAGGCGTTGTAGCCCAGGAGCAGCTTCACAGCATCCAGGTACCCGTTGTTGCAGGACCAGTGAAGCGCAGTCCGCCCCTGTGCTCCCACAAAGAAGAAACTCGGTTAATATGATCTTTTTTTAACCCAAATCAAACACGTGTGCAAGCGCAAGCGTGTCTTCACCTCCTTGTCCTGTATGTTTGGGTCAGCGTTGTTTTCCATCAGAACCGCCATGCACGTGATGTAACCGCCGTACGCAGCGCACTGCAACGGAGTGCGTCCTGCGTGATCCTGCGGCCGGACAAAGAAACAACTCAGTCTATATGCTTCGACTCAAACCTTTATGAAAGCCAGACGTTTTTGTGATTGATCAACAAAACTTTACGTTTCTTGAAGGTTTTTAGCAATATTTATTTAAACAGTAACTGCTTTCTCACTCTTTCCTCTACAGTTTATGGCCCGTTTAAAATAGAAATAAAGTATCAGAGTGTTTTAAGTCAGAACAAGGCATTATTTTTCATTTTATTAGGCCCTCTGACTCTGAAGGTTTTATCAAAAGGTCCAAAGGCCAAGAGATAAACCATTAGTGTCTAAATGTAACAGGCTGTCAAAACCTACATGGTTGCTATTGCTTATTTTCTTATAAATACTAAAAATTATGCAGTTTAACAGAAAATAATAAACAGTTTGTATAAAAAATGTCATAAACAAAAAGATAAGCAATTAACGTGACTTTTACAAAATAGAGCAGATAATTTTATTTTATTTTTTTATCCACTCTGCTTCTTTTCTCCTCAGATCTCTAAGCGTCCACCGCCCCATCTACCATCATGGTTAGCTACACAAGGTGAACATGAATAGGTTAAAATAGCTGCCAAAATCCAAAGAAAGCTACTATGACCCTTACTCAAAATCACTTTAAAAGATTACGAGAAAGTGTGAATCATGGGAAGCTTAAATTACTCTAATCAAGATCATTTACTTTCAAATAAAGACAGATGGCTTTACACTCAATAAGTGAAGAGTTGGTTACGTTTTCCCTTTAAATTAGAAGAGTATAAAAGCAGATGAAACCTTTTCTCAAACAAAATATAACCCAATTAACCCATCATGCAGAGGCCCCAGGATGGGATTCAAAACCAGGACATTCTTGCTGCGAGGCAGCAGAGCTACCAACTGTGCCACTGTGCACTTAAAAAGTGACAACAACAACAACAACAACAAAAACTCTTAAGTTCTTTTTAATTCTGGAAATATTCCTATCAGTACCTGGACATTGGGACTGATCCCGTTCTCCATCAGTATCTGGCAGACCTCGGCGTTCCCCCCCAGAGCTGCCCAGTGGAGAGCAGTGTGACCGTCCACATCAACCAGCTCCGGACAAGCAGAGCCTATATTTATTTGTTTTGGAAATATAAAGAACAACAAAGTTAATAAAGGAGCAAAATAGTTACGTTTTCCACAGTGACAGTCTAGGTGCTCTGCAGAGATCCACGTTAAAACACAAACCTCAGAGCATTTTATTGGGCGTTCATGTAGTAGATTTGCTCAAAGTGGTGCCTAAAGTGGAAGGACAGGGATACATAGCTCTCAATATTAAGATGCAGCATTATGTATCCTAAAAGTATAGTACGCATATGTGTTCAGCCCCCTTGACTCCCTAAATAAAACTCAGTTTAATAAACTATATTCATAAACTACATGAATGCATTTTAATCTCAGCATAAAGACAAACCTAAATATAGCACTTCTGAGGTTTATGTTAGCAAATAAACCATAATGTGGACTACAAAATCTTTGTGAGAAATAAAACTATTTTCTCCACTGTTCAATTAAAGCATTAATTAAATACCAATACGTTTGAAAATACAGTTGCCATGCATAGCTTAATCATAGAAATCAGACTTCTTTATGTGACCGGTCTCCTAAAGAGGCAAATTACAAATGGGAATTATTTTTCCAGAGCATTGCTTGTGTTTAGGGGGATTTAATTGCAGTGACACAAAGTCAATGTCATACATTGCTTTCACAATGATTGTGATTGCAATATTGTGATTAAACTTTAAGTTCACTCCTGGTGTAAAATCAAAATAAGACACAGCGATTTTTGCGGCTGTGATGTGACAAAATGCGGAAAAGTTAAAGAAGTTTTAAATACATTTTGCACGACGCCATAAAAACTACATTTGCCAACATGCAAGAGTCGCACCCACCTTTGATGAGTGTGAGGATAACATCTCTGTATCCCATCTCACAGGCACGAAACAGCGGCGTGTGCTTCATGACGTCCAGGGAGTCGACAGTCGCTCCCTTCTCCAGCAGCAGCTTCACCGTGCTCACATGGCCCGACAGGGAGGCCGCATGGAGCGCTGTTTGGACAACAACAATTTGAAAGTCTTTTAAATTGACACAATAAACGCCTTCGGGGCGTGTGAATCACTTCCTCCTCCTCATCGTATCGAGTCAAGAGCGTGATTCAGTGATTCAGGCTCAGAGTAAGTTCTGTTGCCCTTGGCTTAGCATGGCTCCAGGACGGATAAACTATTCCCAGCTGGTTAGACCAATGCATTGTTGCCATGGAGATTGTGCGCATACACAGTATGTCATGTATGTCAAAGGGGAGGCCTGACAGAACTCAGTTTGACCCAGTTCTGTGTTTTCCTTGATGCTATCCCGTCTGGTGTTATAATGCTTCTTAAGTCCTCTATAACTTCTGTACTGACTCCTCCATGTCTGGACCCTGCTGGCTCGAGTCAGCAGGGTGAAAAAACAACTGGGATATACGTGCCTTATTAATGAGACACATTGTCTCTGTTCCAAATGTGATCTCTTATTGGAATAACCTTGAGTCAGACCTGAACTGGGAGAAAAATCTGATGTCTTCTGCCTAAATGTTTGATTATTAATAAGTGTCTTAAGATTTTATCCCTGCAGGTTTTTACATAAAGCACATTGAAGCACTGTTGCAAAATTAAAGTCCACCTGCTGCCTCAAAAATGCAATTTAAGTCAACAAGAAAATTGTTTTGGTTTTAACTCAGAAATTAAAGTTCATGAAGTTGATTTAAGAACAAGAGACAAGTTGTCCAAGCATTATTATTTTAAGTTCATTAATCTTGAATTGTGACTTTTAACTTAATGCTGCAGTTTAAGCCAAATGATTATTTCACAATATACAAGAAAAAAACTGTGCTTTCCTAGTTAGAGAACACATTTCTCTATTCTTTTCACTCACATTATCAAGTTATTTTACCTTAGAATCATTTAAATTCTTGTTTCAAATTGAATTAACATATTGTCTGATCTCATAATGAATTTTATTAGACATAGCAATGAATTCAGCTCAAAAATATTTAGTGTGAACAGCACATTATCCTCAAGTTTAAAAATAAATATTTGCCTTAATAACACACCAGTCAGACCAATGTAACACACTTCCATCTAATTAACATAGCAACACAGGATAGTAAAATATACCGCTAAGCATTCTGGGAAATAGTTCCCACTCCTGCCTTTTTCTTCTTTCAGTTTTTTAAGTGCTAACCCAAAAACTGGTTTATTCAACCCTTGGAGTCTTATACTCGCTAAATTTATTTGACTTATAGAGTAGAAGATAGTAGACGCAACTAAAAGCGGCTCAAATGTTTTACAGTGCATGAACTCCTCATTCTGACAACTCTGAGGATAAGATCTCTGTATTTTTTGCTGGTTCTGTCCTTTCTCATATTTTCTGGCAGGATATTTGTACATTTAAAAACTCTTAATAACTTTTCCCTAACTCCTGTAAAAAATAGTTTGGATTCTCCTCTTATTTCCCTAATAAAACAAACCAATCTTATATAATCAACCTAATTATATTAAGTATTGTAGACATAAATTAAACTTTGATTCTCAATATTTAAAGAGGGACACTTATTAAAAAACATTAAAGCCATTAAGACAAGTTTTTTATTTGTTTTTTATTATGTACTGTATACATTTCTATATATTTATGTTTGTGTTCCATTATTGTTTTGTTCTATGTTCTATGTTCATGGTACTGATTTAGCTTTTTTTCTCAACCCCGTTATTATCAATAAAGCTTCTCACCGGAGCCGCCGTACTTGTCGGCCATGTTGATGTCGATGCGAGGGACGAGGGTGAGCATGGTGCGGATGACTTCATCGCTTCCCTTCCCGGCGGCCCACATGAAGGCCGTCCGGCCCTCCAGGTCAGGCTCGTCTTTCACAGACGGGTGAGACAGAAACACTCCGACCGTCTCCTTCAACCGCAGAGAAAGACAGCAGCAGTCTATCAACGGAGTTAAATGGACTCTTTATGACACAAGAGGCAACAGAGGATAACAATTTTCCTTTGTTGGGAAAGATTAAACTTGGCTAAAGTACTCGACAACTCACAGCATTGTTGCTCTGAGCCCCATAATGTAGCGGTGTCGCTCCTAGGCTGTCTGAAGGAATCGTCCCAGACGTGTTTCTCTCCAGCAGCAGATGGACAATTTTTGCATGTCCTAACAAAAGAAATCAGTTTTCACATCAGGAGGAGATGAAGTTAGAGAGGTAGAGACATGAATCTGAGAATCTGAAATGATGGCTGAACCACACTGTGACACATTAAAACTGTATCAACAGTGGATCTCCAAAGTGTGAACATTCCTAGTAAAACGGCACAAACATTTAGATAATTTCAAAACATTGTCCACATTTAATGCCACAATTTTCTTTACAACAAAACTGAAAACAAGCTGGTGAGTATAGGGGAAAATATCTAAAAAAATGAACTTCTCCACAGTTACCTTCAGAAAAACCTGGAGCTTTTAAAATAAAAAATAAATCTATATTTGGACAACTAGAAAACCGCACTGCTTCTACGTGAAGCTGCTGTTAGTTTGGATCTCTTGATGTTGAAATAAAAAAAAATCCCTCTTCATCTTCAGCTTTGACTTGATTCAAGCTTTCCTCCACCCTGAAATAAACCTCAGTTTCATGTGAACAAAGGGAACCCTGCATCATAATGCTGCCAGATTTTCCGTTTCTGTGTTGTTTTTGGATCTTCCTTCATGGAAAGGTACAAAATGATCAAAATGAGTTTCATCAGAGCCTAACATACATTCTCCCACTGGAAGGTTTTTGCTAGTTCTTTATGAATAGGCTTCTGTCTAGCAGCTCTACTCCTGAGTCCAGATATATGGAGATTATATGAGATTATTGTCACATGAGGAACACAATCAGTCCTTGTGAAAAATTCATGCAGCTCCTTCAGTTTCTTCGAAGCATTGCTGACCGGCTTCTGTCTTGATGTTTCATCAGTTCTGGGAAATGTCCAGTTTCTATAATGTCTCCACTGTGCCACTTTTACATATACTCTTATCCTGACTGATACCTTTATGTAGTGAGATCTGTGATCCTTTCTGATCTCTCTGTGCTTCAACTAAAGGACTAGCTGAGCTATATTCCATGTTAAAAACATTCATTAAATTTTGCCAGGTGTGAAGTCAAGTACTCTGAATTCAGGTTGAATGCATTTATGCTGTTTTTTAGGGTGGGGGTTACACTTGTTGCATCTATTAAGCCCAGGAGAACTCCACTGAGGACTATATTGTTTTAGATTCATGTTTTGTCGAACACAAATCTGTTTTTTTTATCAGCATTGTGCGCTTTCTACATGACCTTATGCTTTTTGTGTCACCAAATATCATATTTGTATATTCAGAACATTACGGCTAAACACAGTCACAGCTTGTAGTGGCATCTCCAGGCTTCCTTCATATCTTCCATGTAAAAATTGTACCTTTACAGAGTCAACTTTAAAGATTCCTCCATCCTTTGTGTTCAGTTTAAAATATGAAATAATAAAGTTTACCATGATTTTTTTTGGCTGATATTGATAATGAAGAGGAAAGAAAGGTGAGACTGGAGGTAGGACACAAAGAAGGAAAGGAAGAATACAAGAAATTAATCAAAGAAAAAAGGGAGGATGGACATGAGGTATGAAAGGACAGAGACAGATGAATAAGAGGAAGGGACAAGTGAAAATAGAATAAAGACAACTAAATTTGATAGAAAGAAGGACACCAAGACATGATTAAGGAAGGATGGATATAGAGCAGGAAGGAAAAACACAAGGAAAGAAAGAAAGGACACGTTTAAGAAACAACACAATGGAGGGAGGAAGGAAAGGACACGAGGAAGAAATATAAAATGAAGAATGGGCACAAAGGAGGAATATATGAATGACACATGAAAGAAAAGATGGAAGGACACAGGGCAGGAGGGAACAATACAAGGAAGGAAGACGGGAGAAACGGAAACAAGAAAGGAGACATATAAGAATGACAGGAGGAAGGACACAAGGTTACGAGGAAGGGAAGAACACAAGGAGATCAAGAAAGGGCACATTTAAGGGGCTCCACAAAGGAGGAAGGGAGCTAGGAATTGAGCAAGATAGGAAGGACACAAAGGAGGGAGGAAATAAGGACACAAAAAGGACACAAGGAAGAAAAACAGGTGGCATAGAAGGAAGGAGAGTGAAGGATGATTTTTAGACAACAGTATTGGTGATGAGGCCTGGAAAACATATAGAAATATTAGATTCTTTCAAACTCTTATTCTGTTTTCCCGACTTATCCAGATCTGGAAAACTCTCTGAGTGACGGGGAACCTGTGCGGCCCACGTGTTTCCACTCACCCAGCAGCGCCGCCCAGTGCAGCGGCGTTCTGAAGAGGTTATCGTAAGCCGTGACGTTGCAACCCTCATAAGACGTTAACACCTCAACCACTGCCTCGTTTCCGTCGGCAACGGCAAAGTGCAAGGGTGTCCGACCCTCGTAGTCCTGCCAGTTCAGCAGGGACTCGGTGGGCGCTGCTTCCTTTACACATAGACATGCAGACCAATGAGTGAGGATGGCAGCTTTAGACGTGTGTGTGTGTGTGTGTGTGTGTGTGTGAGTGTGTGTGTTGGTGTGTACCAGTATGCAGCGGACAGTTTGCGTGGCGCTGGCCTCCTGACTGTGTGCAGCCCAGTGCAGAGGAATCTTGCCCTCGCTGTCCGGGATGCCGATGTTGGAATCGTGCTTGATGAGAAGGCGGACATGCTCCGGTCGGTTATAAAATGCTGACCAGTGAAGAGCGGTTTGCTGTAAACAGGCAACAAAAAAAACAAACAAAAAAAAGGCGATAGACAGAGATGGATGAATGAGGCCGGAGGAGACAGAGGGATTGCTGTGAGGCTGAGGTTTCCACTTATGTTCAGAAAATTACTCCACAATGACACGGTCAGGAAATATGAAGGAACGTGCAACACAAAGCTTGTATTCAAGGCCCCGCAGCGGCCCAGAGATCCTAACCCAGATACTGACTCCGTGACGGCTGCTGAGCTATTCTGAGATCTGCTGAAACCACTGTCATCTGACGCGATGATGCATATTGGATTATTACAAAACTAAATACTGATGTCAGATACACATCAGCTCCCGCAGACAGAGGGGACAGTGTGTTTGTGGTCTTATCAGGAAAACACAGAACAAAGACGCAGACTGTTGCATCGCTTGCCGTTGTGTGCGAGCGCGTTTCAAGGAAACTATCCTGATCCGGTCAGTTATCTCTACGCGGGTCATTGGTCAGACGCCTGGGCCGGCTGCTTTCTAATTGAGAAATTACAGCGAGAACGTATTCCTACCGCTTGAACTTTTTACATTTCATTCTACTACAGCCACACACTGCAGAGTGTGTCATTGAGGTTTTATGTTATGGACAAACACACAGCAGTGTGTTGACAAGAACGGGAATTCTAAATAGTTAGTTACATTTTTTCCCAAATAAAATTATGAATGGTTTTGCAAGCATCTACCATTTCTTCATCCCACTGAGTCAACACTTCAGTCGCAAATTTTGAGTTTTTTTTTTTTTAAAACCAGCTTTGAATATTTAGGGACTAAAATCTGTTCCCATTCTTTCCTGCTTAACAGCTCAACCTCAGTCAGCTTGGATGACTATTTGCCTTTTTTCTCAGTCTTGCCGCAGATTCCTAATTGGGAATCTGGGCCGTTCAAATGCATGAATACGTTTTGATCTAAACTATCATGTTGTAGCTTTGTCTGGATGGTTTTGATGGTTGTCCTGAAGGAAGAATAACCTCCGTTCAGGCTCATGCCTTGTTTTTTTTTTTAAACAAGATTGCTCAAGACTTAACTGAGTTCAATACAATTCAGTTTATTCATATTGCGCCAATTTGCAACAAATGTCGTCTTGAGGCACTTTACAAAAACAAAAAGTTGTTTTTGTTTCGATTGGGGTTGATGAGGAGTGTTAAAGCTCCACACACCACTTTGCATGTATGCTATTAAATCTAATTTCATGTGAGCAAAGCATCTTCTACTACATGTTTGCTGTTTCCCCTGCATTGCTTCTGACAAACTGAAAACAGAACTTGCTATTGCCTTCTTTCATAACAGAACTCCCTCTTGTCACACTTCCCCAACGGCCAAATTCACAGAGCGACTGATTGGTAGTTGACCTTTCTGCAGGTTGTTCTATCTAAACTGTGAATCTCTGCAGCTCCTCCATAGTTACCATGGGCATCTTGGTTTCTTCTCTGATTAAGGCTCTCTTTAACCCACCATCTCAAAATGCCTTTTGAGATGGCAAAAGGCATTTTGAGATGGTGGGTAATTGTTTCATAATCGAACTCTTCTTTAAACTTCCCCATAACCTTCTTCTTGACTTGTCTGCTGTGTTTCTTTGTCCTAGTGATGCAGTTGTAACAATCCGCTGAACAGCTGGGTTCATGATCACATTTCATCAGGATGACTCAACTTACTTGCTCTGAATTTGGGGACAATATGAGAGCAAAGGGCTTTGCACACAGATGCAACCCACACTATTCAGATTGTGATTGTAGAACTTTTATTTTCTTTCCACTTTAGTTCTATTTGTTTTGATCTAGCGCAGGAGAAGTCAGCAATCTTTTCCATTCAGAGAGCCTCTTTCGCCCCCACTACTACAAAATAAAACTCGCCTAGAGCCACAACAAATGATTTTTATGTACTACATAAAATGTTTTATTATGAAAGATTAAAAGAAAATATACTAGAATGCATTTCTATATTCAGAATAAAATGAATCCTTTATTACAAAAGTAAAATAATGCACAATGATGTGAGCCTTTTCTATAAATATGAAAAATAATAGCCTAGTTCGAATATAGTTATTTTAAAAAGCCTGTTGTAGATATTCAAAGCACATTCTGCACATGAACTTGCTCCTGAATTGACAATTTGTTGCATCCATAATCAATTCCTTTTTGGTTTTGTAGGAACCACAGGTTGCAAAACGCTGGTCTAGGGCATCAACTCCTGATAAAATGCGTTGAAGTTTACGGACGTAACGTGAAATAGATGGAGGCGGATGAATAGTTTTGCATGCATGTGTGTGTCTGGATCATAGAACCTTATTTTTGTCCTGTATGTCCACCTCTCCAGGCCCGATGTGTTTGAGCAGCAGGGCGAGGGCTTTGGGAGACGGGTGTCGCGTGGCCAGGTGGAGGGGAGTCATGCCCTCCAAATCCTTCTGCAGACAGTTGGCACGCCTGGACAGGAGCAACTTCAGGAAACGCACGTTGCCCTGCAAACACACCGCCGGGATGAACCGTGCTGATAGGAATTTCAGAAATCAGCCATTCTTCTCAATGGCAGTCATGAACCGGCAGCGGTGTCACACACACTCCCACACCCACAGGGCTTTTTCAGGGGCGTCTGCTTCAATCCGCAGGTCATCCATCTCCGTCCCCTTCCTCCTGCCTCGCCACTGAGCGCTTGTGATGAGCTGTTAAACAGTAAACAGCAGCCACGTCTGCCTGTCATCCCCCTCCACATCATTATCACCCTCACTCCTGGCCTCTTTAACTACCGGGCCCCCTGGGTGATGCATCGCAGCAGAGAGCTCAGGCGACGGCGGCATGTCCACACTGTGCGCACGTGTGGCTGCGCTTTTGTATATTTGCCTTACTGAGGATGCAAAGCCACAGTCTGACAGATCTATCTTGTGTGTGAGGATGCATCTCGACTGTGGAGGAGAGCGTGTGTGTTTGTGTGGGTGAATGCGCGCGCGTGGTTATGTGTGTGTGTGTGTAATCCTGTCCTCTCCATTCTCAGTCCAATTAGATCAGTAATCCCTGGTCTCTCTTGCTGTCTCAGACACTTATTGATCAGATGTCAAAGAGACAGGGCTTCCCATCACTTGCATCCCCCAACTCAAACACACACGCACACACACACACACACACACACACACACACACACACACACACACACACACACACACACACACACACACACACACAC
>CAEGAF010111264.1:0-37932 GCA_903067075.1 Micropoecilia bifurca
TCAGAGTTTTTGTATCTTACAAGGATTCTCAAACCTAAGACATTAAAACCCGCAATTTAGCCATAAGCAACTCTAAACAGGTGGGTTTTGATTTGAGATTTAAAGGCACTCAGTGTTTCAGCTGTATTGTAAAGTGCTTACAAGCTGGATACACAGCAAGAAGTCCTGATGTTTTTAAAATATAATAGAGGAAAGGTGAACTATAGCATCAAGTCAAAGTTAAATATTTGCATGCAAACTTAAACAGTGATAAATAGAATAAAGCAATATGGGCAAAGTTACAAAAGAAAAATAATACTGTCTAGTTATTTAAAAAAAAAAAAATATTCTGGCCAACATCAATAGAAGTCATTTTAATAAATGTACAAAATGTGTATATTTTGCATAGAAGATTTTTACAAGCAATGAAAAATATCACAAAAAAATTAATAATAGTGATGTTATTTGAAATAAAGAAAAACTGTGCATATGTAAGCATGGACCTTTGTTCACCTAAAGTGTAGCAACTTGTCCCTGGAGAAATTATCTAGCTTATTAATAGCTTATTAATTATTAATTTATGCATATGGTTGGAGACATTCTCCAACTGTAATGATGTTTTTCCAAATGTTTTTTGGGTGTTATGCCACAAAACGTGTATAACCTAAAGAAAATGTAACATCTTGGTTGTCACTGACCTGACCACATATGCTCTCAAACTGTGTTGATTTTTTTATTAAATGCAACATGCATTTATTTAAAAATAATTTTTTAAAAAACTTGTTGTCTATAAAGTCAGATGTGAAAATTTGAGAATAGTTATTTCCTTTAATTTTTTTAAGTATGTACATTAGAGGTAGTATAGAGATATAAAATGCTAAAATTTTATTCCAAGATGTATTAAAAGCCCGATAAACATGAATGGGAAAGTGACATTTCTCTTACACAGAACATACTTGAGGCAACTAAAATATTGATTGTATACTTTGATTCTGAACAGCTGAAATGGTGACGCTCAACCATTATATGATCAAATGGCTTGCCATATAATCCCAAATGATTCACCAAGGTGAGCAACTCGGCGAGCAGGTTTACCTGATTGTGCTTTCATCAATATGGTCACAGTCAAGTTTCTTTTATTCAACATTCTTACCGTGTTAAGTACATCATGCATTTAGATGACTGACACCGAAAGTAGTTAATAAGTTTAACATAAAGCGTAATAAATTGTCAATATATACCAGTAAAAAGGAGCTAGAAAGAAACATTACACACAAATGAGGGTCAGTGATTCTTGAGAAAAGGGACAAATCAGGTCCTATGGATAAAGCACAAAATTTGAATAAAATATACACAAAATGTAATTTTTTCAAATATCTGACTAAACTAACCTGGGTCATGTGACACAATAATGTATATTTTTCAGGTATTTGCTGAGTATTTTTTTATTTTAAACATTGTAGTTGGTGGATGATGCCTGTGAAAGCTTTTGTCCAGGAGCAGAATTCAATACATTATAATAGTTTAAAACAATTTTAAAAAACACTAAAATGATATATTATGACAATTAAGTATAAGTAGTCTTATAAATAATTGTTAAAGTATCAATAAATTGAATTAAAAATAATTTTTATATATTTTCCAACTCCATTGAAATTTGTCCTTAATTTTTGTCAACACCGAAATGAAAACAATGTAAAAAAAAAAAAAAAAAAACAGGCATTATTGGGCGGCACCAGAACTTCTGAGGACCCCATGACCACTTCCTTTGCTAAGAGAGCTAGTTAGCTCTGGTTAGCTTATGTTATTCTTTAGTTTTTTCTTCTTTTTATTCCTAAGCATGATGTGTCAACATCTTAAATAACATTTTACAAAACTGTGATGAAATTTTGTAAAATAAAAGCTTAATTTGGGTAAATTGTAAAGATTTCATGAACCTGGTGAGCTACAATATGGCCTCTTTCACATTAACATCATATAAATTCAGGTAGTTTGGCTTTTTGTCACCTCTGTCAGATGTCAACTCTATTAGTTTTTGTGACTCTTTCAGTGAAATTGTTTTCAGTGAAATCTCACTTAAATGTGCAGTTAATTCATTTTAATGTATTTCACATAAATTGCATTACTTCACATGTACCAAGTTTTTCATTCTACTCACTAGTTTGTCACCACCTTCAGTTTTGTGTCAACTCCGTCAGATGGACTTTTTATGGGGTTTTTTGTTTTAAATAATATTTATTTAGTTTCTTGATAAGCATTTGTCTGTAAAATGAGTAAGAATAACACTAACAGGGTCATTAAAAATATTTTTTTATTTATTTTTGTCAGATGGTGATGACAACGTTCTGGGTCAGGTCGATTAAAAATGTAATTTTTTAAAAAAATGTTGCAACTGGGAGCCTGTATCTCAGCATCTTTACATTTCCAAAACATTATTTGTATACATAAATTTGAGAACTAACAAAAAAAATTATGGGAAAATTAAAACCCATTTTGTCCCTATTTTCAAGAATCACTGGGGTAATGAATAGAGATTGCTCTGGAATATGCAGTGCCAGATTTTCCTAATAACAGATTAAATATCACTTTTTCAAGTTGCCATTTCATTTCAAAAGAGTTTTAAAACATGATGTGAAACCTTTTGTCTGCACAAGAACTGATCAAAATTTGTTTACAGATTTATATTGTTCAATGGAGACTAAATAGATCATGTCACTAATCTTAAAATTAACACTTTTTGGCATCTGTGTAAATACATAAAGTATAAATAGTTTGGAGGTTGTACATTAGACAATGACTTTATGAGAAAGCTCAAGATGTATTGCTGCTTTGTGACAAATATGAATTCCTTCATGTTATTTCCTGGGGTTACAATTTGTGTAAACGTCTGAAGACATTCCACTTAATTAGCATAAAAACATTGGAGGAGTAACATTTTTATTCTACTGTGGCTGTGTAGGTAGAGTAGTTGTCTTGTAATCGGAAGGTTGCAGGTTCGATTCCAGCTTCCTCCTGCCACGTGTTGATGTGCCCCTGGGCAAGGCACTCAACCCCAAGTTGCCTACCGAGGTGTGTATCGGTGTATAAATGTGTGAGCGTTTGTGAGTGTGAATGTGGCTCTAGTGTAAAGCGCTTTGAGTGGTCAAAAATTATCGGATAAAGCGCTATATAAGTTCAGTCCATTTACCATTTACTGCCGTTATTGGAATTATCCACGTGTAAGATCAAATTCCACCTGGGGAGATAAAAATTATCTGAGAGAATCATGGTGGCTCAGAGGTGACACACACACAAAGAGAGAAACCGTTAAGATTTCAAAAGTATCCTTTCAACTGAGCAATTAAAAGAAAGCCAGGGGTTGACTTTAGAATGTTATTTCATTCGGTCTTTTGAACAAGCTTATTTTTTCTGTCCAATTTGCTTATCTTTGTTTTAAAGTTATAACCCTAATCAGCAACAAGACAGGAATAAAAAAGATTAAATATATGGAACAGTACTCCATCCAGGTCAGCATTTGTTCCCTTTAGCTATGATAGTTGAATAGATTTGCAACAAATTAGAATGTCAAAAAGTTCAGTAACGCAATCCACAAACAGAAACTTATGAAAATGATAAACCTTAATCTTAATTACATCTAAACCATGTCACCTTAGTGAGTACAGCATCATGTACATTAGTATTTCAGTCAGTTTTGCAAGACCTACTGTATCAATATTATGAGAATGAATGTCTGCAGTGTCCAGGATGTCCACACTGTTCAGTATTGACCTTTTGTAGTTTCCCTTCTGACAGTATAAGTGACCAACACTCAGTAGTCTGTATACAAACTGGGTCAGTTTGGCTATTGAGATGACATTTGTTGTGCACTGGTGCTAATATAGAGCAACTTTATTCAAATGACTTTGGATCGAGTTTCTAAGACTTTTTCAGTACAATTAAATGCACTTGTATTCAAATGTATTTAGCATCTTGGGATATCATGTCAATCCCTCAAAGCAAACAAAAGTTCACATTAAAAAAAAATATAAGGATTTCCATTAAAAAAAATAAACAGACCAAAGTAAGCTAGTAGAAAATGCATCTTCAACCTTTATTTTCCAGTTGAAAGTATTTTTTGTTTTCAATTTCTTGCAAGCTGTCTGACCTCAAACATTTTTGTTCAGTAGTTGAGTAATCTGCAGAAATCAGTGACAGTAAACCAATCCATGATGGTCTGAGATGTTCTGGAAGAACCCTGGTCAGATGTTTGTTGGAGCAGCTCAACTTTAATAAGGAAGGAAGGGGTAGAAAACCTGCATGGCGTGGTAGACGGGTTGATGCTGCGGACCTGATGGAGCTGGGTGTGAAGAAGTCATCACTGGAGAATTGAAGAAATGCATGTATGGAAACCTGCTTGGGAACATATATGGGGGTATAACAGGGTGTTGTTGGTATATAGGCTTTTCAGGAGGAGGCGGGTCAGTGGAGGCCACTGGAGCAGGAGCATTTTGTAACTGGGAATGATGACTGAAAGGATACAACATGGGGATCTGGAAGACCTGAGGATGGAGGTGCTGTGGTTTGGGTTCTGCATCGGCCGCAGTTTGTGCCTGTGGAGATTGTGGGTATTTAGAAAACTGTGCAAAGGGATACTGAAGCAGCGCTGGAACCTCTGGCTGCAGGGAAGGCTTCTCACTCCCTGTTGGAGCAGGTGTGGTCACAACAACCTCTGCACTTGTTGCTGGATGTGGTACGGGGGTTGTTGGCAGAAAAACTCTAGGCATCATGGGGAATTCTTGGAAAAGTGGAACTGGATACAGAAACAGTGGTGTCTGAGGTGACCGGAGTAGACTTGTGTGTGCATTTCTATCTCTATGTGGATGTGCTGGTGATTCAGATCCAGGAAACAAATAGACGTTTGGCAGTAAAGGAGGGCTCTGATTTTCAGGCATCTTTTGGTTTTCTGAAAAGCCTGCAGCAACAAAGGAAAACGGCAACGGAGCCACAAGTCCAGGACTTTGTGTTGACTGCGATTCTAGGAACTGCGAGAATATTGGTAATTGAGGAGACTGAAGTTGCAGGGCTTCGTTGCCGTCAGTAGAGGGCGCAGCTCTTCCTGTGGTGAGTTCAGGGTTTTGTACTGGAGGACAAGATGCTGCCAGTTCAAAATCTACCCACTGAAGAGAGAGTAAATACTCCCCATCCTGCAACACAAGATGCAATCAGAAGCAAATCTATAGCTCAGTTTCCATGTTTGACCACAAGAGGGCCTCATCATACCTTGATCTCCACACACAAGTCTTGGTTGTAAGGTGCCATGAGCATCAGTTCACCAAAAGACTCATTAAAGGTCAGCCTGCAGCTGCTGCATGCTGATGACAAAGGCTGCCATGTCCTAGACACTGCAACAGGTTTAACACAAGAAATTTAGCCAAATGCATTTTAATAGCTAGAAGGTTTTAAAAGGATTCTTCAAGATGCACAGAACTAATGTCCATTACTGGTAATATTTAACCTCCATCCTGACAAATTAAAATTAGTAAAATAAAGGCTACAGACTGCTTTGCAAAATACCGTTAACTTTTCACATTGCAACCCGAGTGGATTTTATATTTTTTTTTAAATCGATACAAACTTCTGATTGTATTGGATAAATGTCAGTATTAAACATTTTCAAGTCTCCGCATAAACCAAATTTGTGAAAAGTCATTTTAACCCCGTTTATATAACCTTTGTTTTTAGAAAGAGCAATCACTCATTGTCCAGCGACGACAGATGAAAAAGTATGGCACATTTACAAAAATATCTATGCATTTTCTGGATTGCGCCACCTTCAGCTCCTTGCATCCTCCCACCAACTCCAAACCAGATTCCTTGTCCCTGCTGAAATTAAGGATCCCCACAGCATGATGCTGCTGCTACCATGGGGAATATATTTGGTGTGCAGTATTAGTTCTCCTATAATGAGTATTTTTGCCAAAAAGTCAAAAAAGGTTATTTTAATCTCATCTGACCAGAGGCTCTCAGTCACATAAAGCAACAGTCAGCAAAACAAAAAAAAATGTTTTGGCTTTCCCACAAATTATGTTCTTCTTGCAGCTTCCCATAAAGGTCAGATTGAAGCAAACAACTAATAGTTATCCCATAAACAGATTCTCCCACCTGAGCAACACATCTCTGCAGTTCCTCCACAGTTATTACGAGTTCCTCTTAGAAAAAATCCTCAATTTCTTTCATGTGGTGATATATTACATAAAGTACACTGAGGTTTGTGGTTGAAACATGAAAATATTCAAAAGGTTACAACTATTTTTGCAAAACACTGCTATAAACACAACGTGCCTTTTACTTTGAGTTCATTTGCTGGAACGCCGCGAATCGTCACCACCATCTTGTCTGGATAGCAGAAAATGGAGGGCAGTGGCAACATACCAGGGCAGGACATGGTCATCGGTTCCCCCCATAATCGCAGCGGTAAGGAATATTCATCCCCCTGTGGAAAGGAAGCCCGAGGCAAGGTTGACCTTATTTTTATCATGTTAAAATCTGGCCCGGCATAGAATAAAACTTCTACCTGCTTGTTAACATGACAGCCCTGATAGGAGGCCGCATACGTCACATCTCTGCGGGATCGCTTCACAAAAAAGCCGCATGTAGAGGGCATCTGGGACAGAGGAGTAAGAGGTTCCTCACCTGTTTGAAATTCAAAGAAGACGTTAATCCTCTCTTTGCATACTGAACAGCAGTTCCAACTCTGTACAAAATAAAAAAGGGACCAACCGCTGTCAATGAGAAAATGATGAGCTCCTCTCCGTTTGACAGAGAGGGTCATCTGGTTGCTGCCACAATGCACCGATGGAGCCAGGCGCTTCAGCTTTGCAGAGTGCAATGCTAAAACACAAGTAGATATTAAACCAAAAACTTATGTCCAAAGTAGATTTGCTATAGTTATACACCAAGTGTCGTTATTAATTTAATTAAAAAGCAGGGAAGCAGTTGAATAGCTAAAAGGCAAACTATTCCAAAAAGAGTATAAAATATTTACAGGTTACCATTAGTCCTGCTAAATTCTTCAAATGCAGGCCTATAAATCTAGAAAACGTTTACATTAACTTTGTATAAGACTAAGATATTCTGTATATGCTAAAAAAATATATAAAATACAAAAAGCGCTGATTGTGAAATTCCCTGCAGCTCATTATTAGCCATTTGCATTGTGTTTCTAAAGTTACAGCAGATCAGCAACACCAACAGGGTCAAATATACGTTTCACCTTAAGAAATGAAAAAACAAATCCCTTAATAATTGTAACAACCAATACACAATAAATGTCATAAAGCAATCTACCTAAATTAGTTGGTAAGGAACAGTGTTGGAATCTTACCAAAACACATTTTTTGCTGAATAAAAACATTTGTTCGTTATTTTATCCAGTTCATGGTACACGCTGTAGGTGAAGGCTTTCATTTGGTCATTTACTCATACAGTTTGCTTTTGAGACATTTGACAGACATCAAGGAATGTTTGTTTAGCTCATTTTACATGAATGCCATGTAAAAATGTACAGCAGATTGTAGCATTAAGTCAGACTCCAAAAGGCCTGATTTAATAGCCCAGTAGGTATCAGACATTTTGTAAAATGCCCTGGTTTCCTCAAGTTAATTTTCATCATAATGGACACATGAGGCTTTTCTGCTACAATGTGCATTATTTTAAAAAAAATAATCATGAAAAAAAGTAGTGGTACTATAGTCCATAAAATTCCTTTTGAGGAAATGGTAACTCAATTGAAAATATGCTCATATCAAAAACGAGACATTTGGCATCATAAAGTATAAATTTACTCTGCCAGGGTTAATTTACATGATGTTAGCATTAATTCATTTTACCCCCATGGTGAACGATTAAAAAACGCTTTTTTTCATAATAAGTTGTCATCACATCTACACTATTGAAAGCATTTCATGTGACGTACCAACACAATGGCTTAAATATTCAGGAATATATTTACATGTTAATAAAACTCACCATTGGTGGAATTAAAGTCTACCTTTTGGTCATACTTGAAGGTCAGTGAACCAGGTTCACCTTTCCGACCAGAACCCACCCGACTGAGGTGATGGCTGCCTGGGACTGCAGGTCTTTCCTCCTCCGCTTCACCATGGAGTCCAGCAAACACAGTGCAGGACCTCAGGACGATGGTCAATGCAAAATACGACAAAAAACTCCTCAAAGGCATCACACCTCTTCAGACTGCACAGATTGAGAAAACCGCAGCTAATCGCCAGGAACTCCGTGGCGTCCAACGACCGAGCATATAATGTTCTGTGAAATTAATTAACCAATCAGGCAGCGGTACGTCACAAAGCACACCTGTCTGTATTGCAGCGCTGTGATGATGATCACGACTAAGATTGTGTTTGAGTAGAAAAATAAATAAACATAAAATCTGGTTGAATTTTAAGAAATTACATTTAAAAAGAGAGAGAGAGTTAAGATTCAATCTAAACATGATGCATGTTTGTGACCAACGTTTACTTTTTATGTAATGAAGATATTTTGAATTGATATACAGAGTTATATTATATTATATTATATTATATTATATTATATTATATTATATTATATTATATTATATTATATTATATTATATTATTGATAGTTTGGCTAACTTTAAATGAAATCAATCAATCAAATACATTTATCATCAATTTATTGAACACATAAAACATTAGATAGTGTTGGGATCTTTAACAGACAAGCATGTAAAAACAGAGACACATGAAAGATCAAACACATAAAATAAAAACAATTATGTTTTATAATAATATCCTTTATAATAATATCCAACAGATTTAAACAGATGCATTTACAAAGGGGATGATCTTCTCTGTTTCTCAGTTCCCTCTGCATGGTTTCTTTTGCTGTCATACTGCAGCTGAGCTACCACTCCAGTTTCTGCAGGTCACAGCCTGAGCACAACACTCTTTCACAGATCTTCACAGTATCTCAGAGAAAATCACAACAGTTCTTCCAATATTAGCATTCTCACCATATGAGCTGTGGTTGAATGATCCTCTCCTTCATTTTACTCATGAACAAGCAGGTTGTTTTCACTCAACTCAGGCTTTGGTTTGTTTGACATCTTCCCTACACTTTTGTTCAATATTCCTATGGATGAGAAATATACCACTTTTGTGGCTTCATTTTCAAATTTAAGTGACTAGGTTTAACTCTTTTGGGGTACACAGTTGTGTTGACATCAATAACCTGAATACACAACTTTGAGAGAGCCCAGTGGGATGAAGGTAAAAATATTTTTCCAAGGTCAACCACTTTTTTGTCAGAACTTAAAGTTAAAGCATCATTTACTTTTGTTTCTTTTGTACATTTTAAAATCAATTAACCAAACAAAATGTTAAAAATGTACATTTTACTAAAAATCAAACTTATGGAAATTACAGATGAATCCTATTTTCAATAAGATCGTTTTTTAATATGTGAAACAATGAATACATTTTGCTTGACGAAGACTCGTTGTATTAGTCCTAACATTTTCTCCTCTGCACTTACCTCTATGATTTTTACTGGTTGAAGGGCCACGTCAATGAAATGTCTCCTTCGTCCCATGGAGTGGTGAAACAAATGAGTCAGTGTGTGCAAACCATCTTGTTTATTTAAAATATTTAAAACCTATAAATAACTTGTTTAAAGAAAAGCCTGAGGAGAAAAAGCAAAGGCCAAATGCTTTGAAATGTTAGATGTGACTCAGAATCCCTGGCATTTCTCAGAATAACAAACAGATATCAAGAGCGTAATATATATATATATATATAAAACTGATAACCATTGAGCGGGTTTGACATTATATATTTAATTCATTTTCTTTGTTTACAAATACAACATAAAATCCTTTGAGCATTTATAACTAAACAAATCTGATACAAAAAAGTGTAGAAATATGATGGACCTTGATAGAAAAAAACTCCTCTGTTCTACATAACACCAACTAAAACTCTAAAACTATGCCAAAAAAACATTCTGTCCATTTGTACTTTGCTCTCCTTTCAGATTGTGCCCTAAAATAAAAACACACCAGAAAAGACTTAAAAGATTAAATCTAAAATCTATAGAAATATTGAGGTTATAATTACAACTAAACTGGCCTTTCTTAGAAATTAACAAAGTTTTCATTCAAAATTAGACCTTTACAAGTTGAATAGTTACACTTATAGGAAACCATCTTTTGCAACAGTTTTATACTTAATGCAGCATAACATTGTGAGTTTAAAAAATAATAATTTTGCATTTTTAAAGACTCTGCCCTATGAGCCTAGAGATCGGTAACGTCGTCATCAGACCAGTCATTTTGGAGCATCACTCCTGTAAATGGTTCTCCTGTTGGTTCAGCAGCTGGAGATCCAATCCTGCTATTAAAATCTGGTGTGGCATTTACTGACTGTGCTGGCTCCTTGGCCTGGAAATGGTCTAAAGATGGAGAAATGGACTCTGTGTCCAACATCCACCCATATCCGATGTAGGCTGGGGGAAACGTGGTTGGTCCCCTCGCTCCATCTGTGCTCAAACTTTGAGTCCAAGAGGGAGGAGGAGGCGTGAAAACAGCCCCAGCTACGAGCTGCCCGTGGTAAAGGGCGTTGTCAATGCTGAGCCTGAGGTTGATGGGAGACGGGGGTCGCATGTCGAACTCTATAAGTGAGAGGACACATTCTCGTTCACCAACTTTCTGCCACAGCAGCGCAGTCTGAGAGTCAGAGCTGCTGATGCTAACAGGATCAGAACTGTAGTCCAGTTTAGAGGGAGCCTGCTTATCATCATGTAGTGCATTGTTGCTGATACCAGATCTAGACAGGTTATGCTTTGCAATGTTGTTTGGCATCAAGTCTTCCAAGGATTTCTCAGATTTTCCCCTCAGGCCTCTTCGCATGCTAACCGAAATTCTTTGCCACAAGCTTTTCTTTACTTCCTTTTTAGAAATGTTATCTCTACCCTGTAAATCAGCGCCTCTTGCTTGGCCTTTAGATGGCGTCCAGAAGACCCAAGATCCAAGAAAAAGCACAGAGAATCCCCATGCTAACTCAAAAATCCTGGCCCAGAACTGACTGAGCCACCAACCCCAGCTAAAGCGCCTCCAGCTCCCCAGGAGCCCGTAGAGCCAAAGAACAGTGTATATCTGAATGCTGCAACAAAGCACACCAAGGAAGGCGCACACAGCTGTTACTCGCTTCCCGAGCCTCTCTGTCCTGTGAGAGGTAACCCACTGTGGGACTGCAGATCTGGAGAAATGTTGTGAGTGGGAGAGGGACTTGGTGAGGATTGCCAGGCAGAAAGGGATACCCCAGCAAAGGGAGACAGTCTGCAGCAAAAGAGGGAAAGCTGGGGGCAAGGTTGAAGAGTACAGATCGGCTAAAAGTAAGAAAGTGCAGTGCGATGTACCGAGTACTCCAACCACCCATGGGGAGTGCAGCTTTGAAGGGAAAGATGTTACTTTTATCCCTCGAAGCGTGACAAGAGCAAGGACAACCTGCACCCACAGAAGAAGCTGCAGAGGAATATTATGTAGAGCTGCCAGTGCGGCATGAGGCAGGATCTGACGGGTACCGTAAGGATCGACCAGAAGGAGGGTTGTACGCAGAGCACCTGCCACAGCAAGGAAACCATTAGAAAGTGTGAGGGCATCACAAAGGGTATGAGGAAGAGTCCACGCTCCAGCAATTCCCAAAACCGCCAGAGCTGTTATCAACACGAAAAGGCTTGCAGATCCAAAGACATGCAGCTCCCAAGCAAATGCCAGAGTGCGGCTCATGTCGTCCCACAGCAGGCTGGTGCCATTGAAGCTGTTAAAGATCGTGCAAGGCGAGACGCCAAGCATGCATGGGCTCCCAGGTCCAGACAAACTGGGCTTATTCACGAAGGTAAACACACTGGTTTGGCCTGGGATTCTGGAGTGGTCTTCACCTGAAAGAGAGAGATGTCTTATTTTTATACAAGAATTAGATAAAGAATCATTTCAGGTAGTGGCCTTTCATAACCATGAGCTTGATTTGCATTCCAACTAGGGCTGCACCGATTACAGTTTTCTGGATGATCGCCGATTACCAATCTTTAAAAAGCCTGACCTACCGACTCCAATTTTGGCTGATTCGTCTGAAATGTTGCCAAATATAGCAACAAAGTTGATGAGTTGGTAACAATAGGGTTACTATTGTTAACTGTGAACATGAAGATGTGACCTGGTGGGCCAGTCTGTCAGTCAAGCCTCCCTGACAGGAGAGCAGAAGAGGACAGTGGTTGATTTTTAGACCTTTGCTGAGGTAGATAATATTAGTGGATAAGAGCAGCTTCATGTGTAAGTATCTGCTGATCACCGATCTCCCAAAATTAAGGAAATCAATGCTGATAAATCAGTGACAACACATGCCAATAAACTCCCACTCAAATTCAGCAGTGAGAATAATATTGTATTTAAGCTTTGCAGTTCAAAAGTGAATGAGGATAAGCAGCTTTAAGTAAACGGTGCTCCAGCATTGGCTTTCTACACGACTGATACAGTTGTGTACATAATTTGATCTCCAGGTAACATATATAGACACAGATTTTTTTTCTTTCTTTTTTTAGCATGCCATAGGAAAAAATTCAGTTTTCCATTTCTCGCCTTCAGTGCCACTGCTTTACAAAGTTTAGCCTTTTGCATTGTAACCGTTGCAACTTGGAGCCACCATGTTTATTGGACATGAGTAACTTTGCCACAAAATTTGGGTAAATGTTTTTTCGAATTGCACCAATGAGGCAGAGATGAAGTTCAAATGAGACTGACATTAGGTTTCTCTGACAGCCACTTTAAGACATTAAACCACATGGTTTACACTGTATGTAAACTTTTATATAAAGTAAAAATAAAGATGTCTTAAGAACATGTAATTATTCTGCCATTTAGCAAATTCTAAAAATTTTGGTAATCTAAACAAAACAAATTCGACTTGAGTCCATGTCAGATGGTGATGAAAAAGGTTATAACTTTCAACATACAGTTATTTACTAAATTAGAAAATCCATTCCAATTTGTTGGTCTAAAAGTACCTCACATTTCTATATTAAAATGTTTTTTATTGGTCTGATGTAATATTTGAATCTTAAATCTCATGTTTTCATTGACTCAGCAGAATATACTTAAAATTGATCAGAAACCAAAGGTTTGAAATTATCAATCTGTGTGCAGTTAATCTATATAATGTGCTTTACTAAGTGACTTAGGTTATTGAAATAAATCAACTTTTCAGTAATATTCCAATTTACTGAATATGACTGTAAATATCTGGATTCAACTGCTTATTATACCAGCGAAACATATTCTAATAATCTGAAAGATTAAAATGAGATTATAATGTGCTTGAGTTTAAATCAAGTTTACCTTTCTGCAAGTCATCATCCAGAGGCTCGCCCTCAGAGATCTCAGTGGAGCGTTCGGATCCTGGAACTGAGTCTTTAGTTTCGTCTGCTCCTTGGTTGTAGACACTTAATGCTGGTCTTGTGGTTAATGTGATTCCAGTTCCTGAGTGGTTTTCATTGCTCAGTCGCTCAGACTCCTTTCGGACTGCAGTCTCCTCGTTGCTGAGCTCCTGTGAAGTCAGGATGTCAGCAGTCTGTCCGCTGCCCTCCACAAGGCTGAATGAACCAAATGTATCTCCGCCAGCTACATTTTTCAGCCTGTCAGTGTTTCCACCTGTACTTTGAGCTGCTTCGACAGTGTCAGAGGCGGCCAATGAAACCAAAGTTTGAGTGAGAGCTCCAGGTGAACAGAGAGATGCAGTTAGAGCAACGAAAAGAAAAGTTGAGAGACCCATTTTTGTTGATTTACAGCCACTGTCTGTGGAGACAAAGCAAAAAAGAATTGGGGATTAGTCATCGTATCTTTAAGAGAATTTATTTTTGAAAGCATCCTTCATTAAAAGCATTTTTTCACAAGGAACAAGTGTTTTACGGTCTACTATTTAGGATAATTGCCAATGTGTTGATAGTAGAAAGATTTCAAAGGTTAAGACTCATTTAAACAGAGATATCCAAGGTGATCATGTGTTTTAATCCTGTAATTCCCTGAGTAATCCAAAGAGTTTACAATCCACACAGCATCTGTAGTTGGTTTGACCCAGCAAAAAAAATACAAAAAGGAGTAAACATAGAGGTTCACAGTATGAGTCAGAACTATTTATGCTGTTTGGGGTATAAATGTTGTGATGACACTTGTGTAAAATGTATAATAAAATCTACAATGACTACATCTGCTTTTACAACTTCTTAAAGTTGTAAAAGCAGACTGTTGGACTTTTAGATCCAACAGTAGTTGAAATTGGAATATAAACTTAAACACAGTTTAGGTAGAATAAAATTAAATATTGAGTATCCAAAAGGAAAAAAACGATATTATTGTCCATTCAATTTAGCATTTAATCATTCAAAAAATAGTGTTTTTAGCAGAATGTGAAACAAAATATTTATTATTCCCACATTTCAGTATTCAGCTGCAAGAACAAAATAACCTAAAAGCAAAAACTGTTTATTTAAGCCTACATGACAACTGTAGAGGTACCTGTTGCTCCTGACAATCCTCTGCCTTCCTCTTCAGGGTTTCAGTGGCTGTACTCCATCTTCATTGCTGCAGGACTTCTCATTGATTTCTATCGTGGAACATAAACGTCTCACTGAACACAGAAACTGAACAGAGGGTTTAGTGTCACGCTAGCAGACGTCTAACCTTTCAAGCCGACGTCTTAGTCCTCTTACTGCACCAGCTGCTTCCTTGGCCTTTTCCCATCCAGGATGACCTGAATAACTGCAGCTGCTTGTGAAATGTACAAAAAAAGTATATGAAAATCAGCTGAAAAAGTTGCTTTTTCTTGTTTTGCAAATTACAATTTATAGCTTTTTTCTTTCTTTTTGATTAGTAAAAGCCTGCAAAAGCCTCACCTGACTTTTTGCAACATTTGTTTGAAGGTAAATCCCTTTGCAAAGGGATTACTTTAAGATCCTTACAGTGGCACCGAGTCACATGAGGCGATGATGTGAAGCCAAGAAGACACGAGCACATGCTCAATTTATGACAACTATCATTTACACACAATACCATATTTCACACCTGGAATTAACTATGAACTGAGGATGATCTGTGTGTTGTGTGATAAAACATAATTACTAATTGAGTGTTTATTTGCAACATTTTTGCAAATAAAAAAATGAAACATGTGGCTTGCATTTTCATTCAGACCTGGTCCCCTGTGGTTTGTACCACCTTTTACTGCAATTACAACAATCAATCCTCATTATTTAGACACAATTATGGTCCATAAACAGACAGAACAAGAAAAAGAAAAAAGACATTGAAAAAAATATATAATAAAATAATCAATTACTGACATATAAACTAATGCGCCAGTGATTCCACAAACTGGAGAAGAACCTCACTGAGCTTTGAACAGGACTGGTCAAAGTCTGAATGATGCTGTTTGCAGAGTCTGTTAATCTACACATTCATCTGTGCGTAATGTTTCAAAGCACAGCAATGCAGGCTGGTACTTTGGCATTCACAAATATCTAACTGGCACTACAACAAATCTTTCAGGAGGTTCCCTCATGGACACTGATATTTTTACCTGACCTTTTTGTCAACATACTTTACACTCAGTCAGACTGAACAGAGAGTAATTGATTTCAAGTCTCATCACAGATTCTCATTTGGACTTAGGTCTGAACATTAACGGCGTCATTCTAACTCATGTTTTGATTTGTTTTCCATTATAACTCAGGCTGCATATTCAGGATCATTGCTCTAATGGAATGTAAACCTGGGTTCCTATCTCAAGTAGTTTCAATTGAAATGCACGTATGATTGAAATTAAATTATTATGTTTTTGTAAAATGCCTTGATATAGCATGCATTGTGATTTGGTGTTTTACAAATAAACTAAATTGAATGGAATTTAATTAAAATCAAAATAAAACTGAGCAAAGTTTGGAGTATGAATACAGAAAACTGCACTGTACATCCTTTGTGGGGGGAAGAGAGTAGATTACTTTTTACTTTTAGTTAAGTAATATTTTTATGAAGTATCACTACTTTTACTTGAGTAAAATTTCTGGATACGTTACCCCCTGCAATAATTGAATGAAGAAGAAACATGTTTCAAAGAAAAATGCATGAGCTACTGACACAGATCTTGTTGAAGTGACTCTTCTTGTTTAAAACTGTTGACTCTGTTGTATCATATTTTTTCTCTCTTCTTCTGTATGATGTCCGGTTGTATAATGTTTGAATTTTTTCTGAATATGACGTTGATGAAAATGGGAATTTTTCTCCTCCATTGACTTACCCGGTTAAATAAAGTAAAAATAAATATACAACCGTGTTATTATTATGCTGTTATCTATATGCTGTTGTTTTGCGACATTTGGAAATAATGCAAAATTGTTTAATCTGTTTACTGTTTGAATAAATAATGCATGCAATTATATTATCTACTGTAAATATTGGTTTGAAACTGATTCGATAAACTGTTCATTCTAAAAATTTGTTATTTTGAAATTCATTTGTATTGCTTTATGTTCAATTTTGGTCTATAAAACACTGGAATCTGCATATTATTTACTTTATCTTTCTTTTTTACTTTATCTCTAATAAAAATGTGTTGGAGCAATGCTGGGCTATACTCTACCAACTTCTGAAATATTATATCCTACCATTACATCAACAGAGTCCTTGCAGTATCACAGACAATCTGCGGAGAGGGCTGATTTTAACTCTTACCTGTCCAGGGAGTGACTGACTCTGCCCATTCAGAGGGCGCATCTATGTCGGTCCACCTTAAGAGCAGCACGGGGCAGTTTGTTGTGGCGCGAGCAGGGGGCCGCCCTCAGTGGCACATGCCTGGCGCTTTAAGGCAGACTGGGGAAGTTAGATTTTGTTAAAGGTATACACATTCAAATATTTACCAGGCTTCACATTGGCTATTGAGGGAAGCACTTTAACAATAACGCGTTTTAAATGGGTCTCCAAATAGATTTTTAATAGTTTTTGATCTATTTTATCACACGTCAGTTTAAGTAAGCTTTACTAAACGAGGATATTTGTAGGTTTTGTAAGGTAATATTTTCAGATGTTGTGTTACAGTATTTAGATGTGGATATGTTGCACTTTTCACTTCCAATTTATCTCAATGTGGCGATACAGACAGGAATAATTGTTTTAATACTCTGCATAAGCTTTCTTCATTATTCTTTAGGCACGATCGTGTATTAACCCATAAAGAGGACTAGGTATTTGTATCATGCTATATTTTGGCCACAATAAAGTTCTGATTTCAGTCACAGATGGACACGCAGCTGGTTTGGGCCCCAGGATGGGAGACTCTGTTTAGGTTTGATTCTCGTCGCTTTCAGGGCCCAAACCGCCGACATTTTACTGCTTTCTGCACAGCAAACCAGGGCGGGTTTTCTTAATATGCTTTAGTGTGCATCTCAGAAATATTTCCTGGGATTTCAGTCAGCGCTGCGCTGGAGCAAACTCAGCGCAGAGCAGCGCAGAGCAGCGCAGCCCCCGGAGCCCAGCCTGTAAAATAAGCAGACGTCAGAGACTCTTCGCCCCGCTTCACCGCTGCAGTTACATTTTTATCGCGGTGTAATCACAGCCTTATTTGCGGGATTTCACGGCTGCTTACACGGCGCTATGTAGCGCAGCGAATGGCGTGCTGGTGGTAGCTGTTAGACGTTTATCGGCTTTTTAATTTTAAACACCGTGCCTTGGCGGAAAGAAGAGGATTTCGTTTTATTTAAGGTAGCATGACAGGATCCTTCAGGCTGTCGAGCTAGCTGGCTAGCATTAGCTCAGTGGCTAGCTTAGCGTCCTGTTGATGTAATGAATGGAGGGTGGCTTTGACGTTCGTTCCGGGGAAAACTTTGCTATTTAATTGTATATTTTCTGTTAATATTTGTATTTTGATGAAGCAATATCAATTACACCAAACATTTGCAAGTCAGAATACTCTCCATATGGTTTGGGTCTTGCTAACACATAGCTAGCATGCTAATAGCTACCTCAACCATTAAAACATTTGATCTTCAATTAATTAAAATCACGTAAGCATATTTTTAGTTAATTGGGTTACTACTTTATACATATGTAATCGAAAGTCACCTAATGTAAACATGTAACCGTGTGCAGGAGATAATCTGATCGCAAAGTCTCCAGAAAAAGTTGAATTTAGCGCATTAGCCTCAGTTATTTGTTTTTCATAAGGTGCAACGTTCCTAAGCAGGAGTTTAGCAGATATTTTTTTTCTTTCTGTTCAAGATGTTTTTTCACAAAAATAAAATCATTATTAATCAGCTGTATATTTAAATTTAAACCATCCTTTAAATACGAACGATTGCAAACATAATGCATGCTGTCACGTTTGACTGATTGATTGTACTTTATTATTTCAGGTCCAGTGACAATGAACGAGCAGGAGGGCGGGGTGGTCTCGTTTGACGAATATGTGCGGCAGAAGGCCCGCACTGTGCCTCAGCACAGGATGAAGGAGTTTCTGGAGTCCCTCGCTAAGGGCCCAGAGGTGCTGCAGGAGTTCAACCAGCAGGGAGGAGGAGGAGCAGCGGCCACCACCACAACCATGGTTTACCAGCAGCAGGAGGCCAACTGTGTCTACACAGACAGCACCGAGGTGGCTGGATCCCTGCTGGAGCTGGCCTGCCCAGTAAGACCTGCTGCTGCTGTCGCTGTTAAAGGAAATGCATTTGTAGTTATGGTCTGTAGCGTTCAGTCAGCTTTGACCAGGCCGGAGCTGATGGCAAAAGGATGATTTGTTAAAGCCATGGTTGTATGGAAGAGCTAAACAAGAAAAATAAAGATTACAATCGTTTTCACCGTTCCTGAAGCACAGCTCGTCATGTTGATACGATTCCTTTCATTAATTAAGCAATCACAGAATCAAAATGCCTAAAAAAACTTAAGTCCTTATTACCTTGTTCCCTTATTGGCTGAAGCCAAATTTAAGTTCCCTTTTATGCGTTTGTTCTGTTACCATGGATACCTAATGCAGAACGCTGCCAAAATAAAAGCCTGGGACTTTAACGGGAGTTACAAGAAACAAAAAAGTGACTAGATTGTAATTAAATGATAAAAACTGAACAAAAATTCCGTTTTTGTTGGATCGTTGTGGTGTAAACGCCTCCTCAGTTGGCCTTTATGTTGTCTTCAAAATAGAAAAAAATAGGTGCATACACTGCATTTCCAATAGACAAATTTATTCTTCTTAACTAGTTTTGTGTATTTTGTTGGAGTCTGAGTTGTAGCTTAATGTTTATGAATTGTTTTTATTGCTCTGAAGTAGAGAAGCCACAACTTGTTCTCAAAATCCATGTACAGGGTAACATGTACATGTTACATTGTACAATATACAAGGTAGCATGTAAAGGATCAAAGTACAGCTGAAATATGTCTCTCTTTCAATCTTTTACAGCATGACTGAAATTGATCCAAGATGGACATTAGTCTGTGAATCTATTTTCACAACATTATGTCACCTTTCAGATGATAGCTATGCAAGTAAAAACTCTATTTGCTGTTCATTTTGTCACTCACAGCATAAAAGCAGATTTAGTGAGATTACGAGCTGTGTGAGCTTTCAGGACATGTATACATGATCTCAGACTGATAGAGGCAGCTTATTTATAACTTGGTGTGTCTGATATCAGAATATGTGTGCTGTAAATGTGAGGCATTCTGGTTTGATGCTTATTTATTGGCATTTTCCTTAAATGTGTCATTTGTTTTCAAGATTTGTATCATTAGAGATAGAGAAAGGTTTATATAAAAGTTTATGATTTTTCTACAGGTCCAGGTAACCTCAGCTGAGATTTCCCCCCAAATGTCTGTACATCCAGGCTCTGAGCAGCAACTCCAAGTGCAGGTGGGTTTATATATTTAGATTTTTAAAATGCACCAATAAGCCATACGACAGCAAAACAGAGCTGCTGAAGATGAGTATATGGACATATTAAACAGTAGATGTATGTGAGCCACTTGGTAATAATTGGACATTTTCAGTGTCAATTCATAAACTACACAAGCAGCACAGTTAAGTTGCAGTTCCTTTTTATTAGGTGCAACTCGCAGTTGTGTAAATGAAGCTTTATTGTTGCTGTTGAAATGCAGTGTCTTCGCAAAATGTGTTTTATTTCATCTTTTTGTGTAGTTTTTGAATTTTAACACACAAGGACACAAGAGACTGTATGAGCCGGAAAAGTATTAAATAAAAACATATTAAGGAAGTAATACAATAACTGATGCTTATAATACAATTATGGCCAGACTGAATTATGGACATTTTGTAGATCTGTTGTCTGAAAATAAGGTATTTTAATAATAAAAGATACGAATACATAAGCCAACAAAGAACAAAATAAATACACCAACTGTAGACAGTGAGGCATAAAAGTAGTTTCTCTTTGTAGAAATAGTTTTTGTTTGGCCATTTGTACTCAACGTTGATCAAACATGCAACAGTAAAAACCGTTTAAATCATTTACATTTTCCCTGATTTAGCCCTTGATCATATTGTTGGATCACATTTCTTTGCCTCCGATTAGTGTGATTACTGGTGGGTTTCTGGCAGGTCCAGATCCAGGAGCAGCCGGGCCAAGCGGTGGGCCAGGTCCTGCAGGTCTCTTCCCCGTCCCATCAGGAGCTGCAGGGAATCTCCACGGCTCAGCTGGTGCAGCAGGCCGAGCTCACAGAGGAGCAGCAGCAGCAGGTACAGGAATCCTGTTGGTGCTGGACGATCCTGAGCGTCGGTAAACTCGACCCGTTTACCGAACGCGCTCACCGTGTTTTACAGATCCAGGCTCAGCTGATTGCAGCTGTTGCTGGAGGTCAGCAGATCCAGCTGTCAAGCGGCGAACAAATCCAGCTGCAAGGAACGCAGCACATCCAGCTGCCTGGCGGCCAGCAGATCCAGCTCCAGGCGGGCCAGCAGATCCAGCTGCAGAGCGGCCAGCAGATCCAGATCCAGACCATAGAGGCCATGTCTCCGTCCCAGCAGCAGGATTCTCCAAGGGAGGGCGAGAGGCGGCTGGGCGCCGTGGCGACCGTTCTCCAGCCGGCGAAGAAGCGGAAGGTGGACGTTCCCCTGGCCCTCTCCTACACCGTGCCGCAGGGCCAGCAGGTGGCCACGGTTCTGACCATCCCTCAGGGGCAGCAGCAGAGTTACGTCTCCCTGCGACCCGACCTGCTGACCGTCGACAGCGCTCAGCTGTACAGCACCACAGGAACCATCACAGGCCCCACGGGCGAGACCTGGACCATCCCTGTCTACTCCACGCCACAGCAGCAGGGGGTGACGCACATCGCCATACCACAGGACGCATACAGCACCGTGCAGGTCACCACGACTACCAACGGCAAGGACAAAGTGGCGGCCGGCTCCGCGGCGAGGTCCGCAGACGGTCAGGCGGCCTCCACCCAGGAGGAGATAGTGCAGACGCTGCTGCCTGCGCAGTTCATGAACGGGAACATCCACATCCCGGTGGCAGTGCAGACCGTAGGAGGGACTTACAACACCACACAGTCCGTCCACATCTGGGACCCCAGTCAGCAGCAGAGCCACGGCGACGACGGCACAGAGCAGCAGCTCCATCTGCAGGTTGGAAACGCATTCCTCTTACGCAGTCGCACATAAACAGTCCTGACATCTAACAGACAATAAGTTAAAGTAAGATTAACACTGTCTGTGTGGATTATTATACTGGAAGCATTTGTAAAGTTTTCCTTTTGGTTCTGCACAGGGTCAAGTAGAGACGGGCGCCGACGTGGAGCCGCCTGCAGAGATTCTGGTTCCCGTGTCTCTGAAACCAGAGGAGGGTCTGGAAGTGTGGCGCTTCTGGGCCAAGAAGAAAAACGCAGAGCTCAGCAAGCAGGAACAAACAAAACTCGCACCGATAGGACGTAAGTAGGTTTGGGCTTTGAGTTTGAGATTCTAGTGTGGCTGTAAAAACAGCAGCGTTTCACTTTATTATGGCATATTTAAAACAATCTATTTCAGCAAAGCCGCTATCCAGGCTGTTCTGTAATATCTCAGATATAGTCGCCTGTAGACAAGGTTCATACACCTTTCATACAGTAAAATTCAAGCACTTTTCAAACATTTTCAGGGTAAGTTTTCAAACTTTTCCAGCACCCTAGTTTGGAAATTAAATCAATCAAGAAAGTTTCAAATCACTGCTATATGGTGTCATTTTAAACTTGTCTCTTGTGATAATATTCTACATCACAGGGACAAAGTAAACTAAAATATATCAAAATGTTATGTTTTGAAAATGTACCTGGCCAAAGACGACCTTTCAGTTACACAGATCGATAAATATCCATGATATTAAGCAGTAAATACTTACAAACAGAACAAATAATCATTTTTTGTAACAAATATTTTCCCTTAAGTTTATTACAAAACTGCAGTTTAAACATTAAGCTCTTCCAAGGGCTTTATACAGAAACCAAGCTCTTTCCAAACCTTGAAAACACCTAAATGAAATATAAGCACTGCATGAACCTGTGTAGATCATCCGTCATGGTCGGTTTTAATATTTATCATAATTTCCCAAAACAAGCTTTTGTGTCTGCGGTGACGTAATGTGAGTTTTTCTTCTTTACTTGCTTGTTTTAAATGACACTCCTTTTAAAAGGTGAGCCATCATGCAGCATTTATTCGTTTTATGAACAAATATGTACACAGAAAGCAGTCAGATACACTGGAACTATTCAAGCAGGAATCTGAACACAGGCTGGGCTTCTTTCAGCCAGCTGGCTGGCAGTTTGCAGCTACAAGTGGAGGAGAGACACACCTGCAATCACTCCAGCCATCCTTCCTATGCAGACAGTTCAAAGATATAACTTTAGCGTCTTTGAAACAATAATATACCGACCCATGACTAGGATTAAGTTGGCAGCTTAATTGTTTTTACTGTATTTCCAATTCTGATGTTTTTCGTCGCACTTTGAGGAAAACTAGGAGCAAACCTTGTCCTACAAATTCAAGCTCCAGTTTTCCCCTCCGTTGTGCCGCCGTGCTCAGGTCGCCAGCCTCTGCGTTTCCAGGAAGACTTGGTGTCCAGCGCTGTTGCCGAGTTGAACCTGGGACTTTCCTTGATGACTCAAGAAGCTCGGGGCTCAGAGGAAGAAGAGCTGGCGCCTGATGTTCTGTATTATGTGTTCTTGTGTATTCAGAAGGTCAGCATCTTCACTCTTCAGCATAAAAACATACCAGCATGGCATGTGAACTTCTTTAACATTTGGGGGTTATTTTTTGGTAGTATCTGTACGAAAACGGACGTGTGGATGATATCTTCTCTGATCCGTACTACACACGCTTTTGTGAGAGTTTACACAAACTCTTACAAGACTGGAAACCCAGCATCCATCCTTTAGGTGAGGAGTCTTTGCTTAGCTTTGATTTACTACTTTAAAAGAAAACTTGTCATTTTCTTTATTTTTTTTTCTGTTTTCCTCAGGTTATATCATTCCAAGTCATGTGACCGAGGAGATGCTGTGGGAGTGTAAACAGCTGGGTGCTCATTCTCCTGCCACATTGCTTACAACACTAATGTATTTCAACACTAAGTGAGTAATCACTAATAGATTACTTGAATTAATCACTTGGTAGCAGATTTTAAGAACTCGGTCACTTTGCAGGTATTTCCGTCTGATAACGCCTGAGCACCACATGAAAGTGGCTTTTTCAAAGGTGTTGAGACACTCGAGGAAGAATCCCACCAACGCCAAGGACAAGGCAACCAGTATTCGCCTTCTGAAAGTGCAGAGCCAACACGCCTCCGGACAAAAAGGTGATGCACACAGCTGCTTCTTAAAAGAAAATCAAATAAAACTCATTTCTTCCATTATTTAAAGAAATCTCTGAATTTGGATCTTGAATCTCTGAATTTCTTCAAAACATAAATTACTGTTAACAGTTGTAGGTATTTCCGTGATTAATATCAGATCAAGTTTTGTCTATTTGAACTTTTAAAGAATAAAAAAAGTGCAAATTTACCTCTTTTATTGGCTTTTAGATCCTATAAGTTCTGTGATATAAACTGTTCTTGGAGTTCTTGATGTTCTTGGAGTGGGTTTGGTTTAGATGCCAAAAAATAATCACATTTATTCTTTTTGGGAGGGAATTTTGTGACAAAAGAGTATTAATCACAAACTGTCAAAATCCAACTTGAACATTTTGTTTTATGACTTGTGGAAACACAATGAGGTGAATGTTTTGCACGAAACGTTGTTGATACTAAAAAGTAGCAGAAAAATCTTGATTTTAAAACATTTCCCAGGTCCAGACATAAATATTTAGTGTGGAAAATTATTAACACTGAAACTGGAAGACACTTTAAATATCCAGGATAAACAAGAACAACATTAAATAAACTGAACTATAAAGTCTCTGTAGACAAAACAGGGCTCGTTGGGACCAAAGTACCAGACTTTATCATCCACATTTTAGGAGAAAGGGAGAAAAGAGAAAAACGATAAATCATTCAAATGTAAATTGATCCTCCGATTGATTTATCATGACAGACCTACAGCTGCCTGACTCATTAGTCGGTTTTTAACCTGCCGATTCTTTCAGGAACCGACGACATGTACGAAGAACAGATTGAAGATCCTGAAAACCCTCTGCGCTGTCCCATTAAACTTTACGACTTTTACCTCTTCAAATGGTGAGCGCCTCCTCACTCCCAGCTTTCCACCAGGGTGAAACACCCTGCTGGGCGTCTCAAAACCAATTCACCTCCCTGCTTTTTTTTCCCCAGTCCCCAAAGCGTCAAAGGGCGCAGCGACGCCTACTACATGACGCCCGAGCCCGTCGTGGCGCCGAACAGCCCGATGTGGTACTCGTCCCAGCCGCTGACCACTCGGCAGGTGGAGCAAATGTTGGCCCGCATCATCGTAGTGAGAGAGATCCAGGAGATGATGGGCGCCTCTCCTGAGAGCGTGAGCTAAGCTGGGCCGACTGGCTGGACTTGACTATGCAGCGCCATCCAGACTGTACACCACCTCTGAGGTCATCAAATGAAGCAGGGCATCTCCTAAAACAAATCATTTTCTTCTGAGCAGAGCATTATGGTTGCATTTGCTAGTTCCTGAGGTATTTCTCATCTGACGGGGTAGGAAAGTTTTTCCTGCAGCTCTATAACCTTTGAACTTTGAGTGGAGCGAGCTGCGGGTGGCGATACCTTAGAGCGGAGGCGGATGTTTTGTTCTTTTCTTCCTGTAGACGTCTTATTGACACGATACGAAATTACTCAATACTCAACATCTTACTGTCACGTCTTACTTCTCTCTCCCAGCTCTCGCTATGATAGGTTGCAACTCGTGATTACAGGGATGATTTGCTCCAGTTTTGTATTCTGACTGCAATTTGAACAATGTATTGATACGTTTAAAGCTGAGCAATGTGTGCCTTTTGTTTTTTCTTTTTTTACTTGTTTTTGAGGCTTGTCGATTTTCAACAGGATCCAGGATTTTATTGTAATTATTCAGTAGACTTGATTTCCTCCCTGGTCAAAACTAGCAATTGGAGAACTACCAAATATTTTGCCATCTTTAGCCCTTCATGTATGTGTGTATAGTAGGATATTAAAGAGGAGAAACGGTTGGAAATATTCTTGCATCGTGACTCGTGTCAAATAATGCATTTTAATATGAAGACATTATATAGGTCTGCACAGTAACAAGGCTGCAATGCGACCAGTTTCTGCAAAACAAACTCCTTTTGTGCTCCATCAAACTCTTATAAACCCAAATTCAGGTCAGTATTGATGTAAAAGTCCCCATTTAATTTAAATGGTTGTTTCTCCTTCATTCAGGAGCCTCTCAGTATAACCCAGCTTTCTCCAGACACAGACGGGTTATTCATCAGTTTTGTCCTCTGGAAACGTCAGCTGCAGTCTGTTCAGTGTTTTCATGAAGTACTTGGGCACTGGGCAGGACACGGCGACGCTGGACTGGCTGCGACCCGGCAGCGCCAGCCGGCGCGCGTGCAGATGAACAGGAAGGTACCGGCTCTTGCTCTGCTCCAGTCCGAGCTTCTTCAGCACACGCTCCGGTAATTTCTGTGAAACAAAGACCAAACACTAAGCTAGGCCTTTATAGAAGCTTTGTAAACAAATTGTTTTGTATCCTGTATATTCTAATGCCAAATATCTACATTCCTGAACATTCAATGGCATATTCGATGCAAGGATGACAACAAAAAGGTAATTTCAGTAGTAATAAAAAAAATTACATACATTCACTACACTGAATATTGTCACCTTCCAAAAATAATGGCACAAGTCATGTTTGGACAAAATTTGTATTAGGCACCAAAAATTAGTTGGGCCATTATGTCAGGAAGGTGGTGATATTTCAAGTGTCTATTTTTGTTCATTTTTTTTTTATAATTATGGCTGTCCATCAAAACATCAGTTTCTCAGACTATTAAGTTCATAGGGTGGTGTATCCCAACAGATGGAAAGTTTAGTGGAAGGAAAAAGATTCAAATGCAAAATGTATAACCTATAAGTGTAAAGTTCACATTTATAGTTAGCAGTACTATGCATTGTACAGTCACAATCCTGTTTTATAGCACAATCAAGTAACTATTCAGTTATTCTGAAAATGCTGTAAATAAACAAAACTCAAGAAATCTGACTTCACATTTAGACACCTTGAGCACTTCATCACAACAATGCTCCTCCATTATGCCGTCTACAAACATTTTTAGGAGCGCTGAAGTAGTTGGTATGATAAGCTCGATGTGCAGCGCCACCAGATGTTTGCTGATTGCTGCTGCCACTAGCCTGGAGGAGCTTTGTTGCTATGTCACTTTGTTGCCCCCTGTGGCAGATTATTAACATGTTTCACCTGCGGTGCCAGTTTGCTCCAGTGGGAATATTTGTGATCTCCGAGAATGGGACAGGCCAGAGCGTGGGCCATGTGTACCCGCATCTGGTGCTTCACCCCTGTGCATGCAAGAAAACAGAGCAAGTGGAACTAAAACTGATTTGGTGGAGAAAAAAAAGTAGCGTCAGCTGAAGTACTGTGGTCTAACCGGTGAGAGGCTGGAGCTCGACCAGGCTGCAGCCGTAGCTGCTGTCCAGGACCCGGTACTTGGTGGCTGCAGCCTGGGCCTGCCGGTGGCTTCGCACTCTGGTCATGCCGTCACCGGCCTCGTTCATTCGGAAGAGCGGACTCAGCGTCATCTGAAACGAGACGTTATGAAACTAAAGAACCTGTGTACATCAGATAGATTAGCTCCATTTCAATACTTGGCTTTAATCACCAGGAATCATAAACTGGTGGTGAAGTACTTAACCCCAAGCTAATCAGGCCTGTTCTAAAAGGCTAAATCTGAGCAGCTTAACACGCCGTGTTGAGATAAACACAGGAGGATTCGGTATCGGGACGGTTCATCTAACAGAACCCGTCGCCATGGCAGCACAGGATGAACATCTAAGCTCTTCCATGTCAGGTCATCAGCTCATAAGCTCAGCTGATCTAATAGTCTTTGAATAAAAAAGAAAAAAAAAGCTAAAATTCCAAATGTTTTAAAAACTTCTGGCTCCAAGGTAAATAAATACTAAAGACTCATAACCAACACAAAAATAAAGATGGTTTTCTCAAAAACCTGCCTGTTTAAACAAGTAAATGTTCTCAGGTGTACAGCTAAGGTTACCAGCATAGTACCTGCTTTTAAGTGTAGCTCTGACTAATCTTTATTACACTGTCATTGAGCAAATAATCAAAAATGGAGAATAAGAAACACCTTGAAATGTGGCTTAGGACCTGTAACTTCTCTTTCGATGATGGGAATGTCGATCAGCCCTTCAGAGGGAACAGGAACACCAACTGTGATCACCCTGAGGAAACGCAGAGAACCTGGTAACTAACACGGCAGCTTTATTTCAAATAAAACCAAGCGGCTGCCGATAATGACATCCATCATCTTACCAATACTTCCTCTCCACTTGGTTACTTCTACTCAGGCAGAGGATGTGCTCCAGTGCTGCTTCGCTCCTGGCCAGCAGCAGCGCTCCAGATGAGTCCTTCTCCAGACCCAGGCAGGGCAGCAGCTCGGTGTCCGTCTTCGTCTTCAGCCCGTCCAGCATTTTACAGAGAACAGGAAGCACAGAGGTGACTGTCGTGACGCCAGACTCTTCTGAAAGACAGAGAAGGTTTTGTACAAATTTTAAATGTCATTCCAGTTGTTAGCTGCCCAACAAGGAGCCCTGGTTCCCCTTCATTAAAATCCAAATGCCAGATTAATGGAAACGTTTTAAATCACGTCACCGAGAGGACACAGTATTCACCTTAACCAATCAGAGGATAGTATGCACACATATGCCTCCCACCCCATGCATGACTCAAAAAACACCATTTGCTGGACAACACAGTCAGCACAAATAATTAAGCAAAAAATGAATACATTTTGCATTTAGATGCAAGATGTGGAAAAAAAATTGCAAAGATGTTCAACCCAAAACACCACAATAGGCATAGTTTGTTATTTTGATTTTTTTTTTTTTATTTAAGTGCAAAAGCATCATTTGCTTCAATTGAGGTTATTGCATTTTAGTTAGTATTTATTTTCTTATTTAAGTGGAATTGAAATATTTGTTTATTTGCATCTTTTGATGCATTTATAATATTCAGTCAAAAGGTTAAAGTGAAAAATCTGCAGTGAGAAAGAAAGAAAGAAAGAAAGAAAGAAAGAAAGAAAGAAAGAAAGAAAGAAAGAAAGAAAAAGAAAGAAAGAAAAAGCAGTGATTATTTGTGCGGTTTACTTTATTATATTTTTCTCATGGTCTCCTGCTTTAACCAAGCTGTTCACTTTAGGAATATTTTTCACACTTATTTTTATTCACCCGCTGTTTCTGACCCCTGACCCAACAGGAAGTTGGTTTACCTCTGACCGGGACGCCGTAGGGCTTGTTGAGGATGACCACGTCTTCATCCCGGTACAACACGGTTCGGTGCAGATGTTTGGCCAGCACGTTCGGATGGACGTTCTGCAGCTGCGCAGTGAACCTTCTCAGCTCCGTCACTCTCTGCTGTGAGCCGGACACCGGAAGATCCGTCTCCTGAGTCCGAGCTTCACTCTGAGTCTTCGCCTTCTGCTGTCGGATCTTTCTGGCCAGGTCGATGGCTCTCAGCCGGGGTTTCTCAGCGGGGGCCAAGCCGCCAGGCGAGCGCTCCGCCGCGGTGTGCGGACTCCGGCAGAGGGCCGGCGCTGTGCCCGGGAGCCGGTGACAGATAGTCCGCCATTTAACCAAAGAGGAAAACAAATGGTCGCCCAGAACCGCTACTGCTTTACCGCAGTTCATTATGGTTCAAGGTGACGGGAGCCGCAACACACGAGCCATTGAAAACAACGTTACAGGAAACACTATGACTTTATATCCGGGTCGCACTTTTCAAAGTAAAAGGATCCAAGCGTTTTGATCAGCGGTATCAAAACTTTTTGCAGGTAAAAAAATTAGAATTTTTCTCTATTATAAAACTGCAAACATAATATTATTTAGAATTATTTCTCCTTTACCTGCACAACATTAAATTAGACAACATTTTATTATTATTATTATTAGTAGTAGTAGTAGTATTAGTATTATTATTTAATAAAAGCAACATTGTGGCATTTGCCTTAATGTTTATTTTTTTTTGCAACTTTTGGGGCCAATTTGTTTTTTCTACTCTGTTCTGTGCAACAAGCGAAAAAAAGGTGCACAATCCACACATGAACATATTACAGTGTTAATAATGTGCAGTGTTTGGTCATTTTATTTGTATTACATATAAATGATCTAAGATGTTTTTAGTTCATTTCCAGTCACATTTCATTTTCTGTTATAAGCCTGTTTCTGTTCAACCTAAGGATCCTTCTGACTGAAAAGTTACTGGATATTTGAAGCATGACTTTCTACGAAATGAAAATAAAAGAATAAAATGGATAATAAAAGAAAAAAATGTTATTATTGGGGGTGATGGGGGCTATAGGAAAACAATAAGATTACAATTCTTTAATTGAATATCTTTGTTTACCAATATAAAGAAAAAAACGAGGAACAAAAACGAGCTTTCTGTTTTCGTTAAAGAAAACAAAGCAGGCATTATGATAAAGAGTTCACATATTTCATTATTGACATTATAGTTATTGATTATACTGATCATATGATCGAAATAAGACGTTTTTGAGCCACACTCCATTCCACTAGATGGCGGTAACGCATATCACGTTTCCTACTAGTCAACTAAAAAACCAAGAAGAAGAAGCAGAAAGGGGGCAAAACATCATTCAAGGCATTAATAACAAAATATAACCAATTAAACGTGTCTGTCCACGGTAATTAGATATAATGCAACGCTTTTCTAACTACAAATGATTTTTAAACGCAGTTAAGTTGCGAAAGAACAACGTGCTCGCTTTGTTTTTATGTTTTTAATGAGCGATGAAGCTCACCGACAGCCTGCTGAGGAGTTTTAAAGTCGCCAGGATTTACCGACTGAATTCAGAGAAAGTTAACTGTGTGGATTACAGCTCAAATGGAGAACATGCCGTTTCAAGCAGCGACGACGACTCTATTGTTTTATATGACATCCAGGAGGGAAAGTAAGTGGGCAGGTCAGTGTTTATAACCAACAGTCGTGTGAATATTAATACATTTTTGATTTTTTTTTGTTTGTTTTTTCTGCTGCAGGCCGTTCACTACCCTGTACAGCAAGAAGTACGGAGTGGATCTGATCCGCTTCACGCAGGACGGAGTCCAGACTGTGGTCTTCAGCTCCAACAAGCTGGACGGTAAGAACCTGCAGGTCACAGCCTGCTGCTGTCATCACAAGGCATGAAGCAACTGAGGTCTGATGAGTAACATCAACTTCGTTTTTATTAACCAGAGCTTGTTTTCTTTCTTCCAGATACAATTAGATATCTGTCGCTCACTGACAACAAGTTTATCCGATATTTCCCTGGTCACACTGCAAGGTAACGCGCAAAATAGTCCCAACATTCAGCCTTGAGAAAGCATTCGTATTCCTTCAGGGTTTTTTATTTCACATTTTGTCAAGCTACACCCACTAATTTCTAATTTTTAATTCAATTTAAGTCTGGCTTTGACTAGACCTTGCTGACAGAAATTCACTTGTATCCATTCAGTTGATTTCTGGCTTTACCTTCCTGACAACTCTGACCAGCCTCCCCTTTTCATGCTGAAAAAAAAATCCCGCAGTATGATACTGCCACCACCATGGTTCCTCGTGTAGATGGTGTGTTGATGTGTTGGTTTTGATCTGTGTTTGTTTATCACAGACGATCCTCTTAAAATAACTGTGTCACTAACAATCCACAAACACCATCAAATTATTGACATATGTAACAAAGACAAGAAATATGTTTCTCATGAATTTTGAATCTTTATTGGTAGGATGAAGTTCTAGATTTACTTTTAAAAATCTATATTCAACAAGGTTTGTCAGTAAAAACTCTGTCTGTCAAGCACCATTATTTCACTTTTGTTGCATTTTCTGAAAACTTTTAATTTTTTCTATGAAAGTAGTTTGGATGGTGGAGCATTACAGACTAAGTTGTTTTTGCTTTATATGAACTGACAGCTCCTTCCTGATCGGTCAAGGTGAATTTTATTTTTCCAACCAGGGTAACGGCTCTCTCCATGTCTCCGGTGGACGAGACCTTCATCTCCAGCTCGTTGGACAAGACGATCCGCATCTGGGATCTGCGTTCTCCCAACTGTCAAGTGAGAGTTTAATTCAAGCTCCACTTTCCTTTACTAATAAAAACAAAGACATATTTTAACACACATGTAGGATGGTGGCGTTTTATTAAATCCTGTTGTCTTTTCTCTCAGGGTTTGACTGATCCTTTGGGGAAACCTGTGTGTTCATTTGACCCGGATGGGCTGGTTTTTGCAGCTGGAGTGGAATCACAGGCCATCAAACTGTACGACATTCGTGCTTTTGACAAGGTACAAATCGCTGTCGGATGTGTGACCTGACCTTCATACAGCAGCTACAGGTCTGACTAGTCACATCTACGGCCTTCCTGTTTGTGTTAGGGTCCCTTTGCGTTCTTTGAGGCTAGATTAAATCGCGTCTGTGACTGGACTGGACTGAAATTCAGTAACGACGGGAAGCTCATTCTTATTTGTACCAATGGAGGCGCCGTTCGCATCCTGAATGCCTTCAGTGGATCGGTGCTGCACACTTTTTCAGTAAGACTCATAAACACAGACGTAATGAAGAGACGGGGCTGGTAAATAGCTGGATGTGTCACAGTTTTTCACCTGATTTCAGGGTTACAACAATAACAAAGGCATCGCCCTGGAGGCCTGCTTCACCCCAGACTCACAGTTCGTCATGATTGGTAAGAAACAGAACTTCTTCGTTTGTTTGGGTCACTTCCTGTCAGATGGGAGGGCAACACAATGTCTCACAAAAATATTCAAGCATCTTAATTTTGTCATTTTACAACCACAAAGTAGGAGGACATCTATGATTGTTAATTTTTAAGTCTTGTTTAGACCTGTCATGATAACAAATTTTACTGGACAATAAATTGTCCCAGAAGTTAATGTGATAAACGATAATGTTGTTTTGGGACAATTTTCAAGTAGTATATAGAATAGAATAGAATAGAATAGAATAGAATAGAATAGAATAGAATAGAATAGAATAAAATAGAATAGAATTCAACTTTATTGTCATTGCACCATCACAAGTACAGAGCAACGAAATGTAGTTTGCATCTATCCAGAAGTGCTATACAGGGTATATTTACAAGTGTACAAAGGTGGTTATAAAAATAAAATGTTCAGTATCAATACAATATAATTGAAAAATATATGTAAAAATATTGGAGTTATATGCACATATACAGATTATGCAGATTATACAGAATATACAGAAATGTTAGGAATGAATTGTATATTTATTAGTAGATTTACAATGCAAGATAGGTAATGACAAATAAGATTTCCAGATTATATAAGTACTGGTATAATTGTCAAAGATCATCAAACTGGAAGACATTTAAAATATCCAAAAATAAAAAAAACATAACAACAGAAACAGCAATTAAAAGGAATTATGAAGTCTCTGTAAACAAAATTGTCCTTCAAAAAAAGGGTTAATTGAGATCAAAGCACCAATGTTTGGTAGAAGGAGAGAGAGAAAACAGAAAAACAATAAATTATACAAATGGAAATTATTAAGCTTATTTCAATTGGTCAGGCTTAGTCTTGTCACACAGATTTAGATTAAATCTGTTAAATCTTAAACAGATTTAGCCAGTCGTCGTCCTGCTGGGAGTCGGACCCACAGTAGACCTTTTGGTTTGTAGGTTTCACAGGATGATGAAAATCATTTTTCTCTGGGATTTTCAAAGCTGTTTTCTAACCCAACCACTTCATCACAAACTACACTGAAGCTTAGGGTCGTAACGCAGCAATACGTGAAAAGGTTCAACAGGTTTGACCGCTTTGGGCCGGCGGTGGACACAGACTCTGTCTCATGCAGGTTCAGAGGACGGAAGAGTTCATGTTTGGAGCACAGAAAGTGGGATGAAGGTGGCCGTGTTGGACGGCAAACACCCAGGCCCTATCAACACTCTGCAGTTTAACCCCAGATACATGACGTTTGTCAGCGCCTGCACAAACACGGTGAGAGCAAACACGTCATGTGACGCTCTCAGAGATGCACTGCTGGACAAAGTGTTTCGGACTTTGCTGCTCATGTTAATCTTTACTGTTTCTGTGTGTTTTCCAGTCTCTTTGGCTCCCGTGCGTTGATGACCTATAAAGGGCTGAAACAGCTTCCCACCCACCAGTGAAGTCTGATATCTTAATGTGTTAAACTTCACTTTGGCACAGTTGCAACTTGTCAACCAAGAAATTCAGAAGTATTTTTAAATGCCGTTAATTTCTCATTTTAAGTTATTGTTCCGGTTGCGTCAGTATTCTGTGAAAGTCTAAAAGATGCTGTCAGTTCTTTGTAAAAACAACTTTTTTAAGACCGGTTAGGTGCTCATTTTTTATCATTTTATACTATGTCTTTTGTACTACCTGTTCAATGGATAGTTTTTTCTTAGGTTTTTAATAATAAACTGTTATGTCGTAAAGAGAAACTTTACGACATAACATGTTGCGTACGACATGTTGCGTACATTTCTGTAATGTGAGTGTTGAATAACAAAATAAACTAAAGTGCAAAGTTTGGATGCTGCTTTGGGAGATTTTTGCTTTTAAAATCCTTAATTTTCTATAGTTTCAAATATATAATACTTAACCAGTTGAATAAATTCACACTTAGTCCAACACCTGAGGCTCGTTTCCCTTAGTTGAGATGGTGCTATTCTCACTACATTTTCCATAGTTATGTCATTTAGTCACAGTGAACATTTGGATAATTTGGAGTATTGGAGGCTGACGGAGCTCTGAGAATCAGAGACTGTGATGTGTCTTCGTGCGTCTAAAACTTTGTCTTCCTGAAGCAGAGGAGGGGCTGGGAGCCGCACTGAATAATGTATAGATGGTTGGGTAGTGTACTCACCACAGAGTGAATAATGGATGATCCCATCACAGGTAACCTCACAGGCACACACTTATCTCTCTCTTACCGTCACCCGTGTGTGAGCATGTATGTGTGTGAGCTAATCATGTGTGAATAAATGAAAGAAATCAAGTACAGCAGTTTAAATTTGTAATTTATTCTCGTTCTCTTTAAACTTTTAGTACTTCTGGTGTCTTTTCTCCTTATTAGCTCGTTTTTGTGTCTGGTGATTGTGATACCGACGTCTAGCCAGATATTTTACATCACTATGAAGCTCCTCTTACATAAAAGTCGGTGTGGTGTTTCATGTCAAGCCGTGTCTTACTAACGTTCTGCTTCCCCCTTAAACTTTTTCACCTTTTCATTCACCATAACCACAATCTTCAATAACTTTATTAGGATTTTGTATAAAAGACCAAAAAACATTGTGAATAACTGTGACAGGAATCTGAAACGATGTTTTTCTTGTTAGTTTTTGTTTTACAAGTAGAAATTTGAGTTGCAGCCTGTGAGGTTTTTTCCCATGATCACCCTGAATCTTTATCCATCCGTTTCCCCATGAACTCTTACCAGCTTCCCCGTCTCCACCTCCAAGTTTCAAGGTCACCAATGTTTGTTCAGTTTGTTGTTTTTCTCTCACACAGCGTCTTTCACACAGGCCACATGTTTGTCACTTTTTTATATATTTTAGTGCTCAATAAAAAGTTGTCCAATCGACACATATTCTACCTGAGTAGTGGATCTCTGCACCTCCTCCAAAGCTCCCTCTGAGCTGCACTGTTTTCATTTTGTGAAGTTGAATTGAATAAATTGGTAAAATGCTCAATGCAGAGTTTGTACGGGTTCAATCTAATTTTTTACTAAAAGCCCAAATTTACAGTTGAAACCAGATATTTGTATTTATTTGTGTTTCTCTCTGTCTGAAGTTAAATCAGACTAAACTTCCACTAAACATTATTAATAACAGAATGGCATATATTAACATTTAATAGTGAATTGAAAAAGTTTTCTTTAATTTGTTTGTGTTATTTTAATCTCCGAAGTGTGATGCTGGAAAAGTAAAAAAAAAAAAAAAAACTTAAAAGTGCTTGAATTTTGCTGTGGGAAAAGTGTGAAAGGTTGGCATGTTTCATTTAATTTTATTTATGTATGAGTAAACTAGCAAAAATGACTGAATACAGTTTTTAGATTTGCAGAAAACCTTGTATAATAATTCACTGCAGTTTGAGGCTTTTGCACGACGGAAACGTCGTGAAGACTTTATGATAAAATGCCACTTGGTGAGTTTTCTGAGGTTGTACCTGTAGCTCTTCGTTCATACACTCTCTGCTCACAGGCACAAGATGTACTGGCTGCAGGTTCGTGGGAAGGGGGAACTATGTTCAAATGTAGCGATCAGATTCTGGCCTGGTGTCACATTTCTGTGAGCAGGTGGCTGGAATTTGAGCTCACGCCGCTGCGTCTGCCTGATTGTCCATTCATTGTGAAGGAGTGCTAAAATGTCATTACACGCGACACAGAAGCAGCTTCTGGAAACGCAGTTTTGATCTCTGGCCTGAAACATCTCCGGATCTCCAGACGGGACAGGAAGCGACCCGTTTAAGGCTCCCTCTGGCGAGACCATCACTGCTGCTGCCATCGATATGCAAAGTGTTTTAGAGCGCCCATTGGGGAGGCATATCCACTGACAGGCACATTATTACTCATTGGCCACACTTCCGGAGATTGTGTTTCAGGCGTTAAGGGAGCTCCCGAGTCATCCTCTAGGCGTTTATGTCACTTGTGCGTGCTTCTGTATCTGTCTGCCATCGGAGGAGAGGCAGGGAGAGAGAGGACACCGAGGACGTGGAAGGGGTCTCTGCTGCATGAGACGGACGGGAAACCGTGAACAGCGACTGCCAAAAGATGTCACACCAAACTGGGATTAACGGTAAATCATTACATCTAATTAGATTAGGGATTTTTTGGGGAGATGGGGGGGATAATTTGAAGCACTTTTAAGCAACAACTTCACAAACTTTTGTATCGAGCATTAGCAACTTGATCAAGTTGTATTAAAATGACAAAGTCACACAAAATGCTTAACTGAAATGTCTGCTTGTGTGATGATGAACTCATTCATTCAGCAGCAGTGTGTGTGTGTGTGTGTGTGTGTGTGTGTGTGTGTGTGTATGTGTGTGTGTGTGTGTGTGTGTGTGTGTGTGTGTGTAATGGAGTTCACTTACTGGAGGACTGGTTAACGGAAGTGTTCCTCTTTCTCACCTGATCTTACATCATTCATGAGATCGCAGGATTTGGTAGCCACACTGAGACCAGATCAGGAACTACAGCGAATAAAGATTTTCCAGGTTTAAATCTTATTTTTTTATTTTATTTCTGAACTTAAATGGGTTTTGTGCAGCAGCTGCAGCAGGTCAGAGGCGCGTCGAGTCAGTTCTGAGTCAGTTTAGGTGACGGTGTGATGAATACCTGGCTGTGGATCAAATTTTCACTCCTCTGTGGAGTCACAGCTTCTTACTTACCAAACTGTCTCGGTTGCTTTCACCTGTAGAACCACTTGTTTGTTTGTTTTTACTTTGTTTTGCCTTATATTGATCACTGCAGCTACACCTGAGCTCAAACAGTTCTTGGCTCAAGCGAGAAGAGGCTCCATCAGAATCATGAAGATCATAATCAGCAATGGTAAACATTTCTTCTGCTCACAAGCCTCTTGTTTCAGTTCGATGTAATTTTTTGGTAACACTTTATTTGAAGGGGTTTGCATAAGACTGACATAATACTGTCATAAACACAACATAACATCTGACATGAACATAAAGAAGTCTTTATGAATATTTATGACTGTTGTCATGAAATGTCATTTGGTAAATAATGACACTTTTAATACTAAGTTGCTCTAAAAGTTGCATTAAAAGTCCATTAAAATGCCAATGCCAATGTCGCTATTTACAAAATCATGCAAAGTTGGGATTTTAATGAACTTTTAATGCAACCTTTAGAGAAACTTTGCATTAAAAGTGTCATTATTTACCGAATGACACTTTATGACAACTGTCATAAACATTCATAAAGACTTTATGTTCATGACAGATGTTATATCATGTTTATGACAGTGTCATGTAGGGGTGTAGTGATACAATAATTTCACGATACGATATACGATATTCTGGTCATGATACGATATGTATCACAATATTTGTTGGGCGATACGATTCGGTGCGATTCTTACGATTTTTACGATTTTCTGAAAGATTTTAGAAGGACAGTGGTTTTAGTGACATTTTGTGTTCCATAGGCTTGAATTTAGTTAACTG
>CAEGAF010111267.1:0-24352 GCA_903067075.1 Micropoecilia bifurca
GAACGTCAGCTGGAGATAGACACCAGCAACCCTCCCGACCCCTCTAAGGGACAAGGGTGCAAAGAAAATGGATGGATGGATGGATGGATGCACATCATTTAATTTTTTTCTTTTTTGTTTGTGTTACTCAGTCTTCCACCTGTGCAGATTACACTAAACTAAACCCTCAATTAGACTCACACCACCAACATGCAGACATCTTCTGGATAACATGTTCAAACTTTTAATATTAGCAGCATTGATCTCTGTGTAAGTGATAAGGTTACCTGGGATAGGGCCCAAACAGCTGGGTTCTAGTCCCGCAGCAAAGAGCAAGGCAAACAGCAGAGAGGAGTGTTAGAGCAGAAGAACTGAGAGTTAATTTCTCTTATAACAGAAGGAGAGTAAGAGAGAACGACAGGTTTAAAAACTTGGCCAGGTGGGAGTTAAAGCACAAACAAACTGTGTTCCTTACAGCAACCCGAACAGCTCTCTGTAGTTCTCGTCGCCCTTTCCCTCCGACACCAAACTGTCCAACTTGTCAATTAGTTCGGCTTCCACCTGAACATTCAAAGAGAAACAAACCAACTCTATATGTGCAGCTTTTAACACAGCAGACCTGTGCTGCTTCTCAGATCCGATCATGGGAAATCTGAGTCTGCACATGTGTCTGTGTACCTGTTTGAAGTTTCCATGTTTGCGCTGCTCCCAGTCCATCATGTCGTGAAAGATCGGGATCATGATGTTCCTCACCTCCACCTGAGGGACCAGCGTCACTCCGAGGAACGGTCCGATCATCCCAGGAATGAAATGGATCTTATTCTCGCCTAAGATCAACACATGCTTTAAAATCATCTTCAATCAGTGAACAATTTATTCTATCAAGTGCAATTTTAGTGAAAAAACTATGAAAAACACATGTGACTCGTATGAGTTCATAAAGGCTATAGGAAAAAGATTATCGATGTCCATTTGAAAAAATATGTGTAAAAAAAAATCTCACCCAAATTCTGCCACATGTTGAAAAGTTCATAGGTCATCATAACTCTCATGTCACCATATCTGCAATAAAAATAAGATCGCTATTAAACACCAATTACTTGACTGAATAAAAAGCCAAAAAGCAGAATGAAACTAGCACAAACCACTTGCAATACCTAGGCCCTCCACCAGGAGGTAGAAGAAAATTTTTGTATTCAATATGTCAGGTTTTTGAGAAATTTGCCAATTAATTAAACACTAATTACTTGCTAGTTTATTTACTCAAATCCTAATTCAAATGCAGCTCAGAACATAATGCCTGATATTTATTTTTGGTTTAATAACCTTAAATCCTAGAAATGGCATCTTTCATACTAAATTGTTTCTTGTACATAAAGATAGAACAGGAACTTGAACTTGGAAATGCAAGATAAAATAGTTCAAACTGAAAGAAAATTTTAGTACATACTTCTTTACTGTGGGTCCATATTCAGAAACATTAAGAACAAATATTTTCCTGTGCAGCTTGCATTTTTACAAATGATGTGTAAAATATATTTAGCAACATGTTTACTTCATGAAAGGTAAAATTATATCATCTTTTCTAAAAGCTTAATAGATAGTAATAGTTCGGGTTGGTGGTTTTTTATGTGATTGGATAAAAAGCCAAAAAGCAGAAAGAAACTCGCAATACCCAGACTTTCCACCAGAGGGTAGAAGAAAAGTTCTGTAATAAGCAGGTTTTTGAGAAATGTGTTAACTCAGAGGTGAAGGTATCATAAATGTATGTCAAAAATGATGTTGGTAGAAAATCACATATGTTTTCAAACCATATAAATAAAGTTACACAAACTCCTAATTATTAGTAGATTGCTCTGGTTTAATTTATGTGACACAATGGGTGTCACATAAAACTACCTGCTATGCTGGTGAATTGATCTAATTCATGGCTCCTTCCTGCAGCACTAAATTTCTTTATTTCAAAGTGTGTTTAATACCACAGTTCAGCCAGAGATGGTCAACCTGCATGTATTAACTTTTCTTTCACAGTGTTTGAGGTGTTGCAAACAAAAGTGGAGAGAATTGGAGAATTAAACCAAATGTGGAAACAAATTTGGCATCTTGGGAAAAAAAAAGATTTTACCACATTAATGAAGAGAGTCAGTAATGTTACAGCACTGATCCAGCTCAAATATGATGCAGCTCAAATATGTGAATATCTGCATTCAGCAGGTTGAAAAACCTATTCAACTGTTGTAATGTTTCACATTGTATTTTAATTTTGTCTCTTTTTTATTGGGACATAGTTTGACTGTGTTTTGTGAGTCTTCTCACTTGTCTAAGATCTTCTTCCTCTTAGCAGGACTCAGGTTCTCCAGCTGTAAACTCGGCTGGTTGATGTAGAGAACGGCCAAGCTGAAGTAGGAGTTCCACACCTGCTCAGGCAATGAAGCACAGGCTTTTCTTTAATACAATCCCCCTTTGAGTTTTGTGTGAGTCTATTTAAATAAATGTTTCAATATGGAACGTAGAAGTTATCCTCATATTAATATTTAAATGTGTGTACCTTGAAGTCAAAGTCTGTTTCAGCAAAGTTCTTGTGCAGAGCAGGAGCGAGTTGCTGAGCTGTGGTGAGGATGATGCTGCAGAAAGTGAGCACATATATTCCTTGTGTTAGCAGCTGCTTGGTTTAGTTTCAGGAACTGATATATATATTGATACCTATACATGTCTCCGCTGTCCCGCGGACTATTTTTGTCTCTTACTTGCTGGTGAGCAGCCTCATGATGTTCCAGTCGCGAGGAAAAATACTGAGCTTCATCAGATTTCTAAACACACACAAAATCTTCAACAAAAACTCCTGGGGGCCAAGAAAAGGGAAGTGTCAATGTTCCTCAAACAAAATCATTATTATTTTATCACCATAAAATTAAATATATTTGAACTTCTTAACAGTTTGACTCGTCTTTGCTGCTGTCTGCATCAGATCTGTCATTACTAACATGACTGCAGGATGGTTTTGTGTCGTACCTTGAGCTCGTCTTTGCTCTGAAAATTCTCCATTAAGTGTTGGAAGTGGATATCAGTCATCTGGCGGAGAAGCGAGAGGAGACACGAGACGTACTCTCCCTGCCAGAAAGAAAGTCAGCGACAGACATGTGAGCCAATCACATGGAAGCTGTTACCTCTGTAGCAAAGAACCAATCAGGGACAATAAGAGGCTCTTTTGTGAATAAAACAAAATCATCAAAAGGTCCTGGTTGCAGGTTCTGGTCGAAGTAACTATTCTTAACCAGGTAACCTTTAAAATGTACTTTTAATGTTCCAGAATGAATAGAAACATTTGTTCAGTTTGCAGAAAATTAGTAAAGATGATTAATTAATTTTCTGAGTGATGCTGTGGTTAATGCAACTAATAATTTGTTTGCTTTTGTTATCCTGGTTTTTCTCTTCATATGCTATGGATAATTTCAACATTTCTATTCCAAACACAGATTACTTGATTTAGCTTGAGATCATAAAAAGGAACAAAAAGGAAAAGTGAACATGAAAAGTTCAGGCCAAGGAATGAAAAATAATTGATAGATATATAATAGTCAAATGTCGACTTCACAAAGTTTTTATTTGTAAACAATTTTTAAATACATTTTATATCCATTTCACAATTATGCACCGTTTTGTGAAGCTCTTCAAGAACTACAATAAAACACATTAATGCTTTTGTTTCTAACATGACAAAATGTAAGAAGCTTAGGGATATGAAACCTTTTAAAAGTCTGTATAATAGCTAAGGATGTGAAAGGGGAGCACAAGAAACATTTTCAACACTTTTAATGCTAATATTGCCACATGCAAGCATTCCCAACAAGGATAAGCGATTGGTGTCTAATCAGAAAAGTAATATGATGGCAGGGGAATAATGACTGGATGGGTTAGGACAGGGCAATATGATAAAAATATTTAAATGTGTATTCTCTGTTGACTAGATTTAAATATTTGTGTATCAAATGTCAAAACTAATCTAAATCACAGAACAGGAAACTAACCGGGAAACCATGTTTAATATTGCCCAGTCCTATCAGAGAGGCAGCATGACGAGGGGCAGGTCAGGGAAGAGGGCAGTGAAGTAGTAGTAGTTATATTGTTAGTTACTAACAGTGATCTCCGCGGTGCACTGCGGACAGCGTTGACCCCTTACCGCCTCCTGCGACTGGCTCTTGCTCATGATGGACAGCAGTGTCTGCAGGAGGACGTCCAACAGAGATTCCACCATCATCTCCACTTCTTCCTGCACCGACGTGTCCTGGAGGAAGAAATGAGGAGGAAACGTGGAGTGAAGGGGACGGTTTGGAAAAAAGTTTAAAAGAAAGTGGAACAAAGGAAAGGGGTAGGTAGGAACGTATGTAAGACAAATACAAAATAACAAAAAAGGATTCACTGCATTTCCCCTTTTTGTAGGTATCACAGGGAAGAAAAAAACATTCAGATATTAATTAGCATACATGTGTAATAAATCATCCCCATAACTCTCTTAGTATCAGTTGAAAAACCATGTATTTTGGAAATTGGTAGCAGAAAATACTAGTGCACAGTTTGTAGAAACATTTAAAACCTAAACAAAGTAAAAACTCTTCAGTCCTCCCTTCAGGAAGCTTTTCTGGTTTCCGTGATACTTTAGATTTAGATAAATCTCCCAAATGAGCCTAATAGGTTCACCACTGTATAAACGTTTTTGACTTTTTTTGAAAATACTGTGGAATAAAATAATTTATCCCCAGACGTTGATGACATGAGAGACAACTTGGATGAACGTTCTGCATTATATTCATGCGTCTACATGGGTTACCAGTGAGCTGCTCTTGATAATGGAGAAAATGGAGCTGAGTATCCCTGAACAGATGAGCAGCTCTTTCTGTTGCCTCAGATGAAGATGGATGTGATGCAGGACGACTGGGAGCAAAATCCTCCGAGATTCTGCAGGAAAAACACACAACAGGTTAAACATAAATAGGTTCAAATAAATGGGTTTACAGAATGATTTCACGTATTATTTGAAAACAACAATTCATAAACAAATCTGCAAAAGCTAATCAGAATTTGATGGTCTCTGAAGGATCTTTTTTAGTGAACAATAACAATTTAAATTATTCTTTTACTTTTTTTCCTAAAACATTCCTGTTACAGAGAAAAATAAATCAGAAGAAAAGTAAAATTAGGCTCATATCTGTAAGCTGTTACCAGGGAAAGAGAAGAGCCTGCTGTCCACAGTTCGAGCGATGGACTGCAGCTTCACCACGTCCATCGATTGTCCAATATGCACCGTTGATGGCATGCTGCCCAAAGTCCCACGCACAAACTCTGCCACCTCCTGCACCGTGAACATCTGCAGCAGCTCGTCAAAGATGGCAGGGAAGGAGTTTAACAGCGCCGCCTAAAGAAGGAAAACAGGAAAAATAGAACAAGTGAGGAAATTAGGAGGATATTCAGATGACAGCACAGGTGAGGGTCGGGAAGATGAAGATTTATGTTAGAAAGAGAACAAGGAGGTTAATGGTGTCAGTTTCAGTGAATTTAATGAGAGAAAGGTGTCCATGGTTCTGTAAAACAACCAAACAGAGTAGAATTGAGTCACTTTGAAAAGCTGATTCCCAAAATGAATCTTTTCATCACAACTCAAGTGTGCAGCTCAAGCAAGTTTGTCCCAATTCACAACATGATAAAAGACTCATCATAAAAATGTGCTTGTTTTCACATGGGCATTAAATATGTATGAGCCAAAAATAAATAATAAAAATTACTTTTATTTTTTTATTGATTGTCTACATTTTGCAAAATAACTATTCACTTGTTTTAAAAGGCACATGAGGAATGAACAAAGAGTCAACTTACAAAAGGCAATTCACAAAATAAAATAAGGAAAAAACTGTGAACCTGCAGTTTTAAAATACAATGATTTACCTGTATGGGTAGAAAAAAGACACATAAACTGAGCTAAGTGGTGACCCTTGACCCTCCAGCAATCACTGAATAACTAAACCTGCTAATAGAAATTAAGATACTTTAGGTTCACATTTTTCGCTTTCTGGGTTATTGAAGTCAAAATCTGAGGTTAATTAAACTGGATTTGATCATGATTCAGGAGATGCAAAGTTTATAAATCTGCTCATGCAGCTTCAATGTTACAAATATGCACAATAGTTAGGATTTTAGCCTTTTTTATGTATTTAAATTATCTGTACACTAGTCTGATCCCTTCAGGTAAAAAAGTTCAATCAAAAGCAAAACCTGAATATACTTTATATGGAGAATTGCCAACTATTAGCTCAGCTCAAAAACAGATTTACTTGTTATTCTTGAAATCTTGATTCATTCTTCAGAATGAAATCTGAAAAACATAAATATTTTGGTGATCTTTTAAACTAGTTATGCCAGTATGTCTCTAGGTTTTTTGCAGATCTTTCAACATTTTTCTCTTACAGCCCTTTACATTCTTTCTCTTTCATATCTAATAGTTTTAAGTTATTTTTTCTTCTACATTGCGTGAGGATACTGTGTCTTGATGGGGAAGACTTGTTAGTTGTTGCTGTTAGAGGGACTGTATTAATGTCGGTGAGCATGGTGTAAAAGGTTTTGTGTAACAGTGGGCATGATTTGTCAGTGCAGAACAACCATGAATGTGTTGGAATGTGTGAGGCCAAACATGATGTGCGTGTTTGGTGTATTTGTGCTTTATTAGGCTCACAAACAGCTGAAGACATGAACAGGAACTCTGGGCTTCACACAACAAACTGGGAGTTGCTGCTTTCTTCCAAACATCTACTTACTGACAGCGAAGGCGGCCGCAGAGCGTTGGAGCTCCAGGCCTGAGAGCAGCTAGATGGCCCGCCACCAGGAACCTGCCCTGGGACAGGGGCCTGGATCTGGCCCAGGGCAGAGACTAGAGCTAAGGGGCCCGCAGGCCCAACGCAGGGGCCTGGAGTCTGATTGGGGCCGGGGCAAGACTGGGAGCCCTGTGGTGTGCGGGTAAGAAGGAGGTCCAGGGGAAAACATCAGGACCCAATGGAGGACAGTAAGAGGGGATTGAAAAAGAAGGTGATGCGAATAAGCAGGGAAAGTAGAAAAAATGTGTAAAAGGAGAAAAAGTTAAATTAAAGCAACTAATACAAAACAGCTGGGGTAGAAACTCTACATTAATACAAGTCAAACTAAATAAACATTTATGGCACTAGATGTTATAAAAGCAAATTAAAGTCTTGCGTAAAGCACAATGAAATAAGCTGAATAAATGAGTGAAGCAGTGACATTTAGTTCATTTTAAAGAATGAAAGATTTGAAGTAAAAACACTGTGTTCAGTTTGTGCGTTAAATGTTCCCCTCACCTGAGTGAATATGAGGGTCTCTGAGTTGCGGCTGTCCAGGCTGAGGACGAAGCGGATGGACTGAAAAAGTTCCTGGATGCTGGTTCGAAACTGTTCCTCCTCCATCCCACAGGTGGCCCGCGAGTAAAGGATCCGAGACTGGATGATGAACTTGAACAGATACTCCAGAGCCTGACAACAGTTGGATGTTTAGGACAGAAAAATATATGTGAGATACTTAAAAAAATTAAATACACATAAAACAGCTTGAATAATATGTAAGAGAAGTTTGCTTCGAAAATAGAAATACATTAAGTGAACAGTTAAAATTATCCTCATTGTAAAAATGTGGTGAATAAAATTGATGAATAAAATTGGATTTGAATGAACTACAACTCAAAAGAAACTCAGCAGACTGAATCCAGTTGTTTTCATTTAACTGCAGTATGTTGAGCAGGACCTTAATAAGAAGGAAACATCACAAACCAGTTAATACACAGTTTGTAAAATAATTTGAAATACTGTAACAAACACAAGCTGAAAACAACTGAAGCACACAGAGCCTTCAAAAAGATGAATTAAGAATTAGGAGCCAAAGCTGCAGAATATGTCAAAACTATTCTCAATAATTCATGTCGTCCACTTCTACATGACAGTGTGACTCATTTGAAATGGATGTTTGAGTCTGATGAATATTTCAAACTGCTGAGCAGCTTTGTTGAATGAAAGTGGTACAGTCTGCAGTGCCTACAAAAATGGTTCATTTATTTTAAAATAAATGCTGCTATTCTTTGTCAGTAGACAGTGCAAGGACACATAGATATAATATAATCCTAAAGAAAACAGAGCATTTATTTTCTTTATTTTGGCTTGGTTTGGTTTAGGAAAAGCACATTATTTACAGAAACTGTACAAATCAACAATTGCATGCAACATTACAGGCTTGGTTGTAATGGAGCATGTAAATATACCTGACAACTTACAGAACTGCATTTAGTTTTCTTATATCTAATTTACATAATGTAATACGTGAACTGCTTAATGTGTGGTTCTACTTTGACAATCTGAGGTATTAAAGCAGTGTAACCTGTGAGTTTCTGCTCGTTCTTACCCTCATTGCTTCCTGAATGTGGTCCTGTCTGACCACCTCAGCGGAACGGTCCATGTACCACTTCAGACAGCGAATCAGCTCTCTGGAAAACAAACAATAATCACAGCACTTGTCTTTACAACAGCGTGATAAAAAGCTACACTCACATGCTGTTATTAGGTGGTGTAATTAATTTACCAAACCAGGTAAGTAATATCTCTCAGTAAACACAACTTCACTTAATCAAGAGAAAGTTGAGTTTGACTATTAATTTTTATTTCATTTTCAGCTGCTTGGTTTGGTAGATATTTATGACAAAGAAGAAACGCTTAATTAAAAAACTTGCAGTATTGTATAAATAAGTCAAAGTTTCTCAGCTCAGTGAAATTTAATTTCCATCTCTTGCAGCATCTTATTTTCATCAGTTTCATCAGTTTGGAGAATAGATCAAGTTTTCACCCTTAGTTGAAAGAACCAGGTTGCAGCCAGAAGAGGAAAAACTCACTTGTAGGCCAGAGCTCCTGCAAAGTGTTTCTGGATATATGTGTCCATCACTGGCCTGAAGTGGTAGTATTTACTGTCCCTGAGCAAGTTAATGATAAAAACCTGGAAGACAGAGATAAATCTGTTATAAATAATTATAAATAATAAGCAATAAGCTTTGCAAAAGAAAAATTAACAGAAGAGAAATAGTACCAAATGTTGAAGCAAGTTGTTATTTCATATAAACATGTTAAAATAAACAGAGTCTTTACTCAAATTTAATTGCTTTCCTGCTTTATTTCTTTCAACAAACTACCTTACCAATGACTGGAACACAAGGGGTCCATATTTGTCTGTGTTGTCATCCAAGATGGAGAATAATGTGTCCAGAATATCCTGAAGAAACTGTAAAAAAAACCAAAAAAAAACACATAAACAAATTGTAACACGTTTGTCTGCAATCAAAAAGGTGCTTGGGTTCCCTGAAGAACGACGTGATCCGTCATGCTAATGGAAGAACAAGGAAATTATCTGCTTTAACATAAAACATAAGGTGAACAGATCGAAGGAGGGTCCTGCAAACAAAATTGAATGCAACTTCAAAAGAATTACTTCAATCTTTACAAAACTGTAAATAAATAAATAAATTAAAAAGTATAGTCAAATTAAACTGTGTTGAAATGTGCTGCCAACATTTTCACACCTCAGATGATGTGAGCTGCCAAACAGTGAAAATCATTATCCTTTAACAACACATCTGGGACAAGGGCAGCCTATTATCACCTGGGGGACATCACACTACAGTAGGGGAAGCCAGTGAGCTGAACCCCCAAAAAAAGACAAAGTGAAGCTGTTCATCTATCAGGATAAATGGAAAATAAAAAATAGGCCTGACATACTGCAGAAATTATACTTAGTTGCAGTTTCTCACTCCTGGAACCACAAACTTCATGATCGTAAGACAAGTATTTGGATGTAATAAGAATTATGGACCCAAGCAGAGCTTTCCTCCTCCCTTTTGTTATCACAGTGAACCTCACCTTGACTATTTCTTCACCACTGACGTGTCGCAGACGCCCAAGGATGTCCATGACCCGGTCAGGATGGGCCTTCCACTTAAGGAGAGCCAGGAGGTCCACTGAGAAAATAATAGAAATAAAATAAACACAATGATGAAATGACCTAATGAAAAAATGATTATGACATGGTTGGATTAATAACTTTAGTCAGAATCAGGAAAATATGACAACTCAAAAAGTATTTAATATAAACAAATATGCTTAGCTGTGAAGAGGTGGTTTGCCTTTACAACATGTTTGCAGTTCATTTCCAGCTATAGGACCTTTCCCCACATGCCGTGTCACCAAATCTAGCTGAGGATCTACTATTTTGTAAATTTGTTTGCTGGTCCTTCACACCTCACACAGAGGGCCCTCAAAACCTCCCACCAACAACACCTTAAACCTCCACACCCCCAACCACTGTCTGCTCTACAGATCAAAGATGATAATGAGAATGATGGTGATGACCCTATTCTCTTCCAGAGAATAGTTGTCTGTGTATGTAGAAGGCCCAGGTCCATTAGGAAACTCCCCTCTCTTAACAACTTGGCCCATCTTCAATGATATCTTCAAGTCACTCAGACTGCGTAAGGTTTCCATCTGCTTAAAAAGCTTCACCATCATTCCAGTCCACATAAACACACCATCACAGGATTAAATGACCACAGGCCTGTTGTGCTGACATCTGTGGTCATGAAATCCTTTGAGTGCCTGCTGCTGAAACATCTGAAGGACATCACAGGCTCCTTTTTGGTCCCCCTGCAGTTTGCTTACCAGGCCGACGGATCGGGAGAGAATACAGTCAACCTGGCTCTACACTTGGTCCTGTGCCACCTCAACCATCCAGTGACACACACAAGGATTAGGCTGGTTAGGGTGGGAATAATCTTATCCAGCTCAAGATCCACCTCTGAGGTATATTATTTCCCCACTCCTCTTCTGCATGTATAGAAATGGCTGCACATCAACGATCCATCTATAAAATAAGATCTATAAAATTCCTGAATGTTGACATTACTGTCATTACTCTGATTCAGTACAGTGATGAGTCTGCACACAGACAGAAGGTATCATCTTTACTAAACCTAGTAAAGATGATAGGAAACTTCAGGAGAACCCCCTACAACACTGTCGACTGTGGATCATTTCCAGTTCCTATGGTCTGTTTCCAGTAAACCAGACGGTCCTCACACAGCCACTCCATCTGAAAGAAGGTCCTGCATAGATTTCTGCTGGTCAACTACTAAAGTGTCCTCCTCCAGTCTGTCATGCATGTCCGTTTTTGCTCATCCACTGTACAATAGAGGTCCAAACTGCAACAAACAACTTGGTCCCCCAGTGAGGATCATCAGGACTGACATCCCCTCTGTTCATAACCTGTTCAGGTCTCAGGCCAGTATTTAGGTCAAGCCATCTTTGTTGACTTTTACCCTATGGTCGGTGCCAAAGAGCGCTAATGGGAAAAACTAGCCATACACAGACAGTTTCTATCCCCAGGTCATCTGTCTGACCATCTGTCATTGAGTTCCCTTCTCCGCTTCTTGTCTGGAAACAAATACTGGTGGGAAGTTTCCCTATTTAATAAGTGTTTTAGTTACACATTGTAGCGTGCTGTTGGTGACTATATTTTGATTATAATGTGAGCGATGAAAACTGAAGTCACAATCTTTTGCTATATTTGAGGTCTTAGTGCATTATTTCAGGAAAATTATGCTAAGCATTGACACTGTGGATGTTTAATAGGCCTAATAAGAAAAGATTATGTTTCCCTGTAAGATTTAGATGTTTTTAATGTATTTATGACAATTTTTTATAACTGAAAGATTAAATTTTCTTACAGCGGATTTAAAAGCTACTGGATTAACTGGTTACCGTTCTGAGTGAGTTTGGTGGAGGAAAGCTGTGTGGCGATCCAGAATGTCTCCTTGGTGCTTCGCTGGAAGATGAGGCTGGACGGGATGTTGGGGCAGCTGTTGAAGTCGTCCTTACAGCATGGAAGGCCAAGATAGAGGGCGTGGTTACTGAAGGTTGTGTTCTCATCACACTAAACCCACAAAGAAGACAAAAAGATAGACATATAAAAACAAGTGCTCTTGTTTAAATGCTGATTTAAATTTTAACTAATAAAATCAAAAGAAATCTGATTCACTTTTTTAATCTAACATCTGTATTTTGTCAGTTTTCACATTTTGAACTGGTCAGTATAGTGAAAGCCTGGAAGAGCAAAATAACTGTATATTATTCCCAGACAAAAGTCTATAATAGAAGAAGAAGATGAACAAACATATGATGAGTATGCAGCACTTTTCTCTGACCTTGTAGACATACAGCTCATGGCTCTCGTCAGATAATGTAGTTCCATCCTCTCTCATCAGAGGTGTGAAGGCAAAGCCATAAAGTTTTTTCTCTCCTTTATCTTTTGCTGTACAGTGAGAGAAAACAGGGAGGAAATAGAAATGTAAATGAGAGAAGCAATGAAAGTTTTACTGCTGTAACAGCCACCAATAAAAATACTTATTAAGAGCTTTGAGAATTGTCAGTTTATGATGACATGGTTACCTTTGATTTACAATTCACCAATAATATGTTTGACATTCTTATTTATAACATGTTTCTCACTGCCAGATCTGTTAACCCACTGAGGGTATGAATAATACACTCACTTGAGCAATGTCTGAACTCAAAGCGGAGGTGGGAGCCTCTGAAACGATCGATGGGAATCGGCAGCTTGATCACCTCACTCCAGCGAGGGCTGTTGTTGTGGTAGAGGACGAAGGAGCGATACTCTGGGATGTTGGGCTCCCCTGAACCCAGACTGATGCAGTCCTGCAGGGGGAGCCAGAGAGTTTGTGCAAACAGACAAACAAACATGAAAAAAGATGCAATAACTCCAGTTTTAAGCAGCTCATTTTTAGATTTGTGAGGTGTTGTTGATTGGGAACAATAAGTTGGATTAACATCAAGTTAAATATATTTATGGGTTGAATTTTAAACATAAATCTGCCCAGGGTAAAGATACATTTGAGGTTAACTGCGTAAGTACTGCCACTTTCATCCTTTGCAAGTTGTTATGCTCTGATTCTTACATTACTGATATCAAACTGAGCAGGATCACTTCCATACCTTCAGCACTTCCCCATCTGCGTAGATGACATACATGGTCACTTCGATGTTTTTCTGAACACTCTTCCCTCCTCTCTCGAAGTCTCCTCTCTCCAGAGTCAGGTACAGGTCGTTACGGATGTCGCCTGATTCCAGGAAAGGATACAAAAACAACAATTATAATTACGTACAATTAACTTTTTCAGTCTGTTCACATTTAAATACTATAAAACATATTGTCACATACAAAGACAGAGTCTAAAGGACACACGTGTCCTCAAGCACAGACTAAATATCAGACACACTTAAAGCTGAATATCTTTAACGTACAGAAGACAAATGGCCTGTGTTATCCTGTGTGGACTCATTTGTCATTTTAAGCTCGTCCTTACAGAGGAGGTGTCACCTCTAATACATCAGGTTGGGCGTTAAATACTCACTCCATCTCTGCCGGAGGGGAGGAGGGCTTAATGTGTGTGAAAGAGGTGTGAAAGACCTTTTGGCATGTTGTGTGTTTTACAATGCAGCCCTGCTGTCTCTGCTGTGGAGGACAGGTTCAGGGTTAATGTTACTCCCTGCGCTTATTTGGGTCATTTTTGAAAATATAACACAGTAAGTTGGGGGCTTAATGTTCTGATTATAAATACATATAAAACAAAACAGGAAGGCTCTGATGCCACAGACACAGCTGTGTTATTCCATGTGAGAGAACCTAAGTGCAGTTTAAATGCACCTGAAGGCTAGGATTGTTTGTTGATATGTTTTAATATTAAAATCATCATATGGAAATCATCAACAAATAAACAGGTTGGAATGAAAATATGTGTTCCATAAACTCACAAGACGAGGGACCCAATGGCATGTGACACGATATTGTGTTACCAATATATTTGTCCTGTAGGACAGAAGATTTGACTGTACAGCAAATTAAAAACTGTACAGCAAATTAAAAACCCACATAGCTGACGGCAATGTGGGCAAGAACCTTGAAAAACAGAGACTTTACTAGAAAGTTACTTGATGCATTCATAAGAAATACACTGAAGTCAAACATATTTAGTTACACCTGTCATAGTTACACGTCGATCTCATATTTCTTTCATGCTGCAGGAGCGTGCATGGATTTATTATGTTCTCTGTCTCACTGTGGTGAAGCATCATAAAGACATGTTCAAATGGAACAAAGACAAGGCAGAACTTGTTGAAGAGTCTAAAGCACCACTGAAATTGTTTCTGCATTTTGATAAAGAACATCTGTGAAATAGCTCAAACATTGTTGATGTTAATGTTTTGTCACAAAAAGGAAGCTGAACTCAAAATGTAAACTGAGCAGGTCAAGTCTTGGAATAAATGAACCAAGTTATAAAAAAACACAATGCAGTATTTTGTGAGACTTGAGCAAAATAAAATGTTATGTAGCGCCTTAGGTTCTGACTGAGGATTATGTTTGGGTCTTTGCACAAAGCTATTTGTAGATACCTAATGTATGCAAACAGCAGTTCTTCTAATTATCAAACAAAATGCAGAGGCAAATTTATTCTTAAAACAGCTTACCTGGGGAAATAGCATTTATCTAAATTGGGAGTTTGTCCACACATTTAGGGGAAAACCAGCCACATTTAATATGTTTGCATAAGTTTTATCCAGAGCAAATTTAAATTTTAAAGGGAACTTTAGCATCTTTCAGAAAAAATATTTTCTGTTGAAAGCTTTGGGTAATTTTGATGCAAAGGAAGTTTTACAAAGTAATAATTTTGAAACTTGATATCAAAGAGATGTATCTAGTCAGACGTTTTGTAGGTTTTAAGTAAAGGCTTGTCATGTGCATCCGCTACAGCTAGAATGATAAAATCAGCAACCTGGTGCAAGAAGTGATGCAAATTGCTCAGATCCGATGACCTTCACAGGCTTTATTGATCCTATGTATATTTAGCTCCTTCTACTTTAAGAATCTAGTGGTGAAACAAAGCAAATGTTAACCGTACAAATGTTGTTAACTGTATTTACACTATCAACCCATTCCAAATACATGCAGAGACTTTGCTGGCACAAATTGATGCCAATATTAAAAACTCTGAAAAGACATCAAAATTAAGTGGACCCTGTATCTCCCCATAATCAATATCCAGTTCATTTTTAAAATTAACATAAGTTGTATTACTCAAAATACCCTTTCCAAAAGTCAAATTTGGAATAGTTTCACTTCTAATATTTCCCTGATGTTGATCATTGTGCTGCGTTCAGACAGAACCTAAAAATAAAACAAACAGTGTGGGTGGACATGTGTTACTGGAGCACATTGTGCAAGATGTGACTCACCTGGCATGATGACATCTGGGAATCCCAGTTTCCGAGTGATGGCTACCCCCCTGCTAAAAATGAGGGGGTTTTCTCTGCGGACCTGCTCCATGTCACCTCTGAGCAGCTGCAGGGAGATGATCAGTCCTGCAGGATTTCATGGGGAGAAGACTTGAGAATGAGTCACTTCACAGAAAAATAAGAGAGAGAAAAGAATGAAAGGCATATGTAAGGAAAGAGAAAAATCTTGGCCAATTCATTTCAAAAGAAGAGCAAAAATAGCTGCATTTTTACTCTTAAAAACACAAAGCACAAACCGAAATTAAATAAATGGGTAATTACTTAGTTGCTTTCATACAGCTGGTATTAATTCATAGATCTGATAAGAACTCTATAGATTTCACAGAGGCAGTCTCAAATGACATTTCAGATCAAACCAACCAGAAAGTTCAGTTAAAATGTGTGATGCTTTGTGGCCACAGGAGCTCAGGGTGTAACTCCAGGTCAGGCTGAGTCTCCTACAGAGAAACCAATTAAGATGATTTTCCTGCTGATGTCAAAGAGATGGCATCTATGAATCAGTCAGACGATGTGAAGGAGTTTCTCCTGGAGGCTTGCATATTTTTTCTAACTTTCTAGCTTCTGTGTGTTTAAAACCCTTTAACTGAGAGCAGTGTCCTCATGGGCCAATTTTCTAACAGAAAAGTGGTTTGAAAGTGACGGCAAGGGGTTAATTTAGTTCATTAAAGTTCATTATTTACTTGCCATTTAGCCTGTTTACTGTTTTACATTGGGAATTCATTTTTCCACAAATGCATAAGACTTGATATAACAAGAAAAAAATAAATATGTGATCCATTGGAGAAGCAAAACACAGTTTTAAAATGTGAATTAAGAATTTTAGGGGTGATGACAGTTACTAGTTCAGCATCAAATAGTGAATATGCTTCTTTTTTGTTATGTTTCTCTGAATTAATATTGAAAACTTGAAAAGTCATTTAAAAAAATGGAATCAAAAATAATAAAAACACAATGCAGTTTGCCCAAACCTAATGATGGACCAGTATTCAAACATTTTCCTTGACCTCCTAGAGTGGAGATCAGGAAGACCATTGATGTGAACTTCTGCAGTTTGCAGTGAAGACGGTTTCCACTAGTGGCTATTAATGCACATTAAAATATATTTTGTGTTTTAAACTACTAAAATAGGTCGTCCCTACCGTAGTTGGTGCTGGGCGCTGTGTATTTGGTGCTTGACTTCCGGATGATGTTTTCATGGATCTGGTACCATTCGTTCTCATTGTTACACCTGGAAGCCAAAAATAAAATGCTGTTACATCAAAGTGTAAAAAATATAAGAAGAGAAAACAGTTTGACAATAAGTAAAAAAAACCTTCAGTAAATGATAAGTGCGGCTGTCATTCTGAGGATGAAATTTTTCCATTTCCTACATCACCAAAACCTTAATGTTTAGTGTACATCTTAAACATAGTCTTATTGTCTAGACACAGGGATAGGATGTATTTTATATATATTCAGAAATGTAAGCAACACAAAAAGTGACATAATGATATTATGAGAAGCACTTCAGGCCTCCTGCAGGCAATTCTTCAGATGTTTTAGCCAACAGGTATTCCTCTCTGCTGTAGGACATAAATTCATAAAGGCTTGTGCGTAAAATAACTGCTAATTGCATTGGAGAATCAAACGTTAAGAAATCATATTTTTCTTTCCCCTTTTCCATAGTAAAGAGTAAGACTGAAAATGGAAAAAAAAACTTGAAAGTGAAACATTAAAAAAGATTAAAGAGACAATAAATCTGATACACACACAACATTAAACTCTCTGGTGTCTCTGGTATTCTGTATCCTCCCTCATGTTTAGTTTATCTTTAACCTCAGAGGCTGAAGCACTCTGTGTTTGACAACATAATCTGTAAAACTGTAAAAATAAGGCATTGCAAAACAGACTCCTGATTCTTTACCAGATACTATGTCAGCATAAAATAAATCTCACCATGGCTAATAGAAGAAAACTAGGAGCGTTATTAGGAAAACACACCAACACTAACAAAACTAATTCTAACAGCGTCTATTGAAATCTACAGAGATTTGTGAGGGTATACAGTGGAAATTAAAAGTATTCCAATCCTTGGTCAAATGTGGGCTTTGTGACCAAATAAATGAGACCAATAAGAAATATTTTAAAACATTTCCACCTTTAAAGTGACAATTCAAATTAACTGAAATTAACCATGTTTCTTGATGTTATTTTAATGATTTTAATGATGCACCAGGTTGTTTTAGTCTCAAATCTTTTGAAATGATGGCCAACAATCTGAATTTTGTCTCTCGGTATTTAGAAGATTTTTGCCAATCCTGGATATTTTCATTTTAAAAAAAGGCTTCTGTCATTAACCCAGTATATTTAAACAAACAGACAAGATGCAAAAGATTGTTGACGCATCACAGTCAGTACTTGCCAGAAACCGCTGCAGCTCTTTTAGCGTTGCTGTCAGACCACTTCCTGACCAGTTTCCCTTTTACCTTTTCAACAATTCTGGAGAAACACCCAATTTTTGCAGGGTCACTGTTGTCACATATTCGTGACTGGTGCCTTTGTACAATAAGATAATTTAAAGTTTTGTGACTTCTCTGCGAGATATTGCAAATGAGCAGATTTCAAAAATATTTCTGTAAGAACAGCTTAAGTTTATTTTGGGTTTGACACTTTGGGTTTGGCATGAACCAAGAAAGGAAGACTGATGAAAACAGGATGAAAAGGTGAATAAAATAAATTATTTATCTAAGGCTGTGCATATTTATGGAGCAAGTTAATGCAACTTTTATTTCTTTATGTTTCCTCCAGACAGATTTAAATAAAACACCTAAAGATGGAAAAGTTGTAGAAGAATTTAATATTATCTAATTTCTCCTATCACAAAACACTGAAATGCACATTCGAGATCTGCTCCATACTGAACACATTTACATTAATGCTGTGACACAGTTTGTGATGGTGCAAATCTGTCTTAATCAGATTTTCAACCCTTAAAAGAACAGTTTTTAACTAGTCATCTGTGTGAGAGCAGCCACTCACGTGTAGACTTTAAGAACAAAGTCTTTCTCCTCTTTGAGTTCTGAGATGATCTGCAGCACGTCGCTCATAGCCAGAACAGCGCAGCCGTACGGTCTGCGGTACTGGACATGTGGCGGGCCTTTCTTACTGTCATTCAGCAGCATGCGACCTGTAAAAAGGATCAAATCACGTAAAGTTTTGCTGAACTGCATGGAAGAAAAATTGTGATAATTGATGTATAAATTACCACAAATAGTCAGCAACAGATTCAAAAATCCAAAAGTAATTTTGATTACAAGCCTAAAAATAAAAGTCTATTTTTTGCAGCTGATTTTTAGCCCGTGTAAAGTGTCAAAACCTTTACAAGGTCTTTTTTGCGATACTCGAAGGCATTTTATACAGTACTGTGCAATAGTATTTGCTTTCTTCTTTGTCAAATTAATTTTTATACCATACCAAAATAACTTGGGTAAATACAATAAACAATTTTATCAAGAAAAAAACCCCATCAACCTAACCCTATATAAAAAAGTTATTCCACCTAAGCTTGATAAATGGTTGTTCTTCACTTGGCAGCAAAAACTGCCACCAGGGATTTGTGATAACTGGCAATGAGTCTTTTCAATCACTGTAGAGGCTTTTTGGCCACATTTCTTTGCTGAATTAGTTTAAATTACATTGGAGGGACATTTTGTTTTCTTTTAAGCATTTAGAGGTGGACTTATTGCGGAGCTTTAGAACATTGTCGGACGTTTTAGAACATCTTAGGACAATGACTTTGGTATCTATTTTTTCCTTGATAAAAGAACAGAATCAATGTTCCAAAAAATGTTCCACTTCAGTGTCTCCAGCCTACAGAATATTTTAACTAGACATCTTAGGGATCATGAAGAGGTTTCATGACCAATATGAGACGGGTCTTTGTGCATCTTTTGGTTTGCAGTGGTTTTGGCCTTGGAGCTCTCATATGGATGACATCATGGATTGTGCCAAGTCTCTATCTTAGTGCTGAATCATGAACACAGGTCTTATCTGATGGAAGTGAAGCCATCAGTGCTTTAGATATTGTTCAGAGTTCCTTTTTGATCTCTTGGGTGAGTTGTCGATGTGTAAAATTGTTTTGGTTGGTCGACCGCTACATGGACGATTCACCCCTGTTCCATGTTCTCACTAATTGTTGATGATATTTTATTGTAGTTTAAAATATCCATCTGTCTTTCCAGACAGATGGATGTCAATGACTTTGTCATTGGTTCTTAATACCTTTATTGATTAAATAAAGTCCTCATTTGAAAACTGAGTTTGTATTTATTCCATTAATTTTACCTGACAGTTGTTTGATGTTCTGAAATATTTACTTGTAAAATAAAACAGCTAAAATAGAAGAAATTTCAACTCAGATATGTTTTCACTGCGATGCAAGAGTTATAGTAAGATTGGTCAAACCTGTTCGAATAACTTGTGAGACGATGTAGAGTTCTCTCTTCATGTCTTTGTTGCTCAGATCCTTCAGTCCAAAAAAGCAAATAAAACAAAACAGTTACTGCTAAGAAAACTAATTAGTCTAAAACAATTGTCTGAACATGTGACTCCTCTTGCTCTGAGTAGAATTATTATTAGTAATCAGCCTATAACGGAAAATGAGGAAAAAAAGGAGACCTTTGATGGACCCTAAGCTTTATTTTTTATCTGAGTTATTTGAGTGTTTTATTCCTTTAAATTTCTGCTCAAACCAACAAAATGACACAGATTGACTGAAATGAATTAGCAATTAACTGCTAAAGATGTTCCTGCAGTTGAACAGTTTTGTAATATTCAGTACTAATTAGATCCTCTAACAATGACCAAATCCATGCTACAGTTTTATTTTAAAGTGTGTACTATAACATATTTCCTATATCTTGTTTTTCCCTTTCCTTTATTCCAAATAAATCTCCAGGCTGATGCTGCCATGCATCAACAGGGGGCAATGCAACCTTACTTTAATCATGCCCGACTAGTTTCTCAGATTTTGCCTTTGAAATGGCAACAAAATACATGTTGTTTATGTGTTTGTCCTGGTTACCGTGAACAGCGCACACAGCCGGTCCACCTTCTCTGGATTCTTTGGTCCTCCGTTCTTGTTTAATCTCACCATGAACTTCTCGCTGAAAAACACAATCAAAGGCTTTAGCTTCAATGTTTCTGAGTCTCTGGTTTTTGGACACCTGCAGGGATGTTGCTGCATGTCTGATCTCAGTCCTGGAGGAGAGGAAATCAAAGGTGTGAGGAAAAAAAGTTAATTCTGAAGTCATTAAACCTTTTAACTGGTCAAGGTGAAATTAATCATTCTATTAACTAGATGCAAATCATATCAGCAAAATATCCGCTTTCATTATTTCATTTACATGTTATTTATTTATTTTTATTTAAACTTTTTAAATTTCATCTATTTAAATTTTTGTGACACCTGTAATATTAGTATATAACTTAACATAAACTGACAACTAAATTTAGCAAAAGTGAAAATGCACATTTAGGGTGTTTTACTTTTGAGTTCACTCTTTCAGACACTGCTGTTCCCATGACAGGCTGCCTGAAGGCAGAGCAGAGGAAGCTTTAGGGGACATACTGAAGCTTTACCACTGAACGGAGGACATTTTGTCATAGCTTAATAAATATTAAACAAGAATGCTTTTTTTGTGGCTCTTTGTCTGCTTATTCATAATCCCAGACGGAAACAGAAAGAAGAGCGCAAGGTCAAGCGGGCAGCAGAGGAGAAACAAATACATTTCTTTTTATTTTGAGCTGCTTCAGCTGGATTTGTTTTGGATTCTGTGATGTGGTTACCTTTTCTGGAAATGTCTGACAATATGTTAGTTATCTACTAAAGTTTAATACTCACTGAACTTTTCCAAATTTCTGGTCATTTTGCCACTACAAACTTGAATGCCTTACAGTGGGATATCATATGCTAGACTAATAGCAGCTACTGACAAATTGGAAGGTAATTATTAAATGGTTATATAAACAAAATATATTTGAACCTTCCTAAACCAGTACTTTGCAGAATGTTGTAATTATAAATTATATCAAGTCCTTTTGGGGAATTTCTCTACCAGTTTTGCACACTGGGAGTCTGACATTTTAGCCCATTTGGTTTTCTAAATCAACTTTTGTTATGTTTATTATAAAGGCAAACTTTTGTCAAAACGTATCTGCAGTCACCATACTGCTTATAAACTTTACTTGTATAAACTTCGGTAATTTTGTCGCAAGGATAAAAAAATAAAATGCACACAAAAGTAACTATAGTGAATTCACATCAATGACACAATTTTGATCCACTAACTTCACATTTATTGGCAAATAGTAAAAAGTTTTTTGCATTAACATTTGGGTCTGAGCTCAGAAAATAGGTCAGGAAAGAACCCAAATGTTGTCTTTGTTTGGGAGAATGAAACTATAATCTTTATAAACAAAACCAAACGCTCTGCAGGAGGTGAGCTTATTCCAACTGAGAAGTAAATAAACACAAAGCTGAAATAAATAAGAGACAAAGGCGGCCATTCGTATGGAATAAAATCACAATCTGACAGCGAACTACTCTGGCTCACAGAGATATGCACTTTTTTCATATTTAGTTAAGTTGTAACCACAAACTTCAAACATTTGTTTAATGAGATGCTAAGTGATTGACCAACAACACAGTAGAGCATACTTGTTAATGACATAAAAAAAATCCACTTTATTTATTTATTTTTTTTGTATTTTTTTTAAAAAAAGTGACTAAATGTCTCTTGTACACTTACAAAAAAAAGCAGTGCAGTCACATACCTTCAAAATGTACTTAACTATATAAGAGTCTACCTTTACAGTTTGTTAGAAAACATTGGTGAACAATCAGGATTATGAAGTCAAAAGAACACAGCAGACAGTAGGTCATAAATTAAATCCACCATCTGAAATATGAAATAGTACAGTAGATTATCCTTAGCTAAACTTCCCGATAAAACCCAATATGCCCATCGCCCTAAAAACAACATCTAAATGCTGAAAAGTAATCTTCATGTACTCTTTATTATAGACACACAACTATAAACAAGCTACTCTCAGGTTACTGTTAACTTTGAAATTCAGAGTTTCCTGCAAAGGCCAACAAATCCCCACAACACACGCTATGTTGCCGCCTTTAAACAGAAACAATTTATTCCAATCCCCTAGTGATACTGCAGCCCAAACAAATACAACAAAAGAAAAATAAATATGTTTTTGTCCATAAACAGTAGGAGAGTGGGGTTGCTGTGTGTGTGTGTGTGTGTGTGTGTGTGTGTGTGTGTGTGTGTGTGTGTGTGTGTGTGTGTGTGTGTGTGTGTGTTGGTAGGTAGGAAATAGGAGGTGATAAGGCGTGAAGAAAGACTGAGATACAGTCAATCTTTGCTCCCGTGTTGTTGGTGGATTTCTATTGATTCAGAAAGTGACTGTGATAAGGATGCTGCAGATGATATGTGGCCAAAATAAGCAACAGTCAGACAAGACGCTGCTAAATACATATTTAAAGTTATTTGTTTCTGGCACCCTCTTCAACATGCTTTGTTCTGCATAGTGCAAGGAAATCAGTGAGACACGCATACGTAGAAAAACGGAGATGAGGTGAACAAAAAAATGCAACAAAACAAGATGCATTCACAACGATTCCTGATTGAATCTAATGTATGCAAGCACAGAAGAAATCAAGTGTGAATATACAGACACTCACTCATATATACAAAGTAACACACGCAACAGTATGCATGGATGCACCAAATCAGATGAATACTCAGTGTTCAGAGTCAACACACACACACACACACACACACACACACACACACACACACACACACACACACACACACACACACACACACACAGAAATGCATAAACAGAGATGCATAAACAGAACTGCAAGGTATCCTCTAAATACGGCAAGTCTGCAGAGACAACGTGACAAAACATTTACACTGTATTAATCAAGAATTTTTTTTTCAAAATTTAACCCAGGAAAAACCAAGCCTTCCTCTAACTTTTAATTATATTTTACTTGTTTTGGTTTAACACATAAAATCTCTGTGAAACACAATAAAGTCATTTTCACTGCACACAAAGGAAAATAGCAATGTGAAAACAAAAGTAATTAAAAGGAAAATAGAAAACATTTAAATGAGATGAGCTAAAACTTGTGTGAGCCTCCAAAGACTAATTAATTTGAGAAAACCTAAAATAGAGACAAATATTCTAACAGAAAATTTCCATTAAGACATTCTTTCTCCCTTACTAAGAAAGAACAGCAGAAAACCTTTAACTTGGGATTTAAGTTCCCCCCAAAAAACATGTAATAATAATTGTTTTGAGGAAGAAGAAGAAGAATAAAGAAAAGACAAAATAATGAATAACAAAACTCTAGGTTATACTGGGACACTGCATGCAGTGAGAAAGAGAAAGGAATGGAGATTACAGGTTTAGTTGCACAAACACTTTTATAGGTTGAACTGCTTTGAAAGGAAACAGTCTTGGTGGAAATGTTGAGTTTAATGGCTTTAGGATGTTTTGGAGAGAGAGACGAGCCTGACCTCCTATCTGAGCACCTCAGAGGATCAGGTCCTGCTATTAGTGTCCTGTATGCCGAGTCATGACAGAGACAGAAAATAGGCCCTCGAGGTCAAAATATTTGTGGGCTCAGCTGTGCGTTTGTTATGAGAGGCAGAACCGCTTAGCTGGTTTGCAGCAACGAGCGAAATTAAAGAAGCAAAAAGAAGATAAGATGACAGAGCATTTCTTGTGCCCCTATTTATTTCATTAATGGACTGTAATCCTCTTCTCTGCAGGAGCATAAACACACACACACACACACACACACACACACACACACACACACACACACACACACACACACACACACACAC
>CAEGAF010111278.1:0-12234 GCA_903067075.1 Micropoecilia bifurca
TGCAACCTGTCCATCATCATCCTGGCCCTCATCATCTTGACTTTCAGCATCCTGACTGTCTGCATCTCCTTCATTATTCGTATCTCCTAAATTTCTAGTGTTCTCTGGTAGCTACTCCTCATCACTGGTGTCACTATGCTCATCATTAGAGGAGTCGGAGGAAATTTCCTTGACTATTCTATAGTGTTCCTTATTCTTTGCTGCACTTGTGGTCTAAAAAAATGATAATTTTACTAACACAAACTACAACCGATCTGCATACAAAACATATATTTTTAAAACTAACTTATATATATACTCAAAATGAATTAAATTACAAGCAAAACAGTTATAATAAAAGATAAATCAACTACATGACTTATGTTAAAAATATAGTCAGCGATGCATGATGTCCACTGTGTTGGACACATGGTTAATCACAATTTCCTACTTATGTGAAATAACATTTTCCAAACTAAGTAAATAATATTGTTACTTAGATACTCCTGCATGTCAGCATATTTTTTTTTACCTCTAAGATTCTCCTAGAATAGAAGGATTGAGAGGATATTCCAGGAGTGGACATCGAGTGTGTCTGTCTGCCAGCCATCTTGGACTCCAATGACACTAACTTGTAGTTACAACAACCTGCCACTGAATTAACCTCAATGGAGGGGAGCAGTAGAGAGCATACTAAGGACTGATATGCAATTCCACCATAGAAACCACTGCATTTAGAAAACAAAGACTTTTAAAGAGCTGTCCACTGTAGTGACCGCTATGCACCATTTTTTTTCTTCCCTCTTTTAAAACATGGCAATCGCCCATGTTTTATAATCAAATGAAGTTTGTGGGAGGACTAATAGTTAATCCAGATGAACACACAGGTTTACCGTTTTTAAAAGAAATTTTCAGCAAAGACATATTTTTAAGTACAAGCTCACTTTTCAATTCACCAGCCTTCAGCGTTTGCATTTGTATTTTCCTCAAAAATAAAAATAAAATAAAATAAAAACATCTTAAATTCAAACCAAATCTCTATGTTTGTATTTTTGTTTCTCCAAAAATAAATAAAAAAAATAACACACCTTTAATTCAAACCAAATCAAAACATCCTATTTAAGGTTTTTTCTACTTGATATATTCACAATCATCAGTATTTAGTAGCCATTTGCATTCAATAAGTTTCTTAAAGTCTGAGACTTTTTCTTAACCTTACATTTCAGACAAGCTAACAACAACGGAAATTTTTAATATTTTAAATTCAATGGTCAATAATTTTACCCGTTACTCAATCTTGTAGTAAAATTTCTATCTTTAAACACATCATGTTTCTTCATTTATCAGAAAATAAAAACACAATCTTTTAACAAGTTTCAGACGTTCAGTTAAGTTCAAAGAAATGTTTCACAATATTTCAACACTTATTAACCAATATTTTTTAAGGAGCCATAAATCACTTTCTTATTCAACCCATATAGATGTGAAACATCTTAAAAGTAGTAGTCTCTTTTGTATTTTGCACAACCTTTAACCTTTAAGATATAATATGTAAGTTCATGTTAATTTAATTTAAGAGACGTCTCACCAGAGAACAATGGATTTCTCTAAACCTTCTCTAAACCCTCCTCTGAAGGCCTAAGAGAGTTAGAGGCTGGATAATGTCCAGGTTGGTACCTGACTCTGACCTCTGACCCCCCAGATAGACAGCCAAAGGATCATTTCACCAAGTTGGTTTTATAACCGCGACACAATACATCAAACATTGTTCTCTGAGGAGAATTTTATTATTTAGTTTTAACCTTCAGCTTCTCCTCCTCCAGGAAAGTCACTTTTATTATGTAAAAATGTTGTTCCCATGTTTTTTATTTTCAGTGAGATTTCTCTGTACAGTTTTTTCTGTAAAAGTGTAGGAATTTTCAAAAGGAAAAAAATGAACCAAAACAAAGCAAACACCAGTATTTTTAAAACAAAAACAAATTATTTCTCATTTGTGAAGTTTAAACCTAATTTTTAGCAACATTTAAAAATCATTTTTCATGCACTGGTTTCGTACAAGACTTCAATTTATTTCATGGTTTTACTCAACGTGTAATAAGCTTTTGTATGGTCGTTAGAAAAGGCAGAGGTTTCTAAACCTCCAAATTCATCTAGGTGAAAGACATTTGATCCCTTCACAGCTTTCCTGACCTCTTCTAAGGTACAGAGTCTAAAAACATACAAATTGTGTTCACCATCCTCTAGTGAGGGGAACAGTCATGTTGCTGGGTCTGCAGCGACTGACACCGGGGCAGACGAGCTGCTGCATCGGCAGGGGGAGGGGCGGCTGCAGGAGCTCGCACTCCCCACACCGCTACAAGAATGACTTTATTACCTTCTGTTTCCACAAATAAGTTTTCTGCTTCTACAAATTTTTCTTTAACCTTTTCAATTTGTTCAATTTTAGGTCTGTGGATGCTTTTAACCATAGTTTAGGCCACCTCAGCTCATCCTCCTTTTTAACCCTTCTTATCTTTATTTAAATTTGGTCCAGGTTCGTTGACTCCTAGGGAGTCCTATGAACTGGAGATTCTTTTCAGTAGGCCAGCAATTAAAAATACCTTGTTGTGTTATTCCCCGCTTTAACTCTTTCGAGTGGGAGAATCTTGCCTTTGCATCCACAAGAGGTTTGCTGCTTATAACCCTACTGTTTTATATGAGGTAAAATACCGAGTGGTATTTAAACCTCCAATCACTCACACTTTCACACCTTTTTCCCATTTTTTATTATGTGTACAGTGCTTCCAGGAAACCTAGACAGCATGTACTTTTCTTCCCCATCGGACTCTCTGCGAGTGAGGAATTTCAAAACTTTGTGTTTCCCATTATTTAAAACCTTGTATCATGTGCGCTCTCAGAGAAAGTGCCGTAGGTCAGCGCTCAGTGACCTACGGCACAGGCTTCTACTGAAGAACAGGCTTCTACTTGGAGCCTGGCTTCCAAGCGGTTTTTCACTTAGGAGACTAATTTCCGAAGACAGAGAGTTTTACTCTCAGAGAGAGACACCATTCACTCCTTCATGCACACCAACACAGCAGCAAATGACACAGCAGCAAACTTCCTATCCGCCTATTCACACGAGGAGTTACCCTTATGGGGCCTCCTCAAAGTAAGGGGGCTCTAAGAGCCTTACCTTTTGCCTTTAGTTGAAACTCTTTTAACCTTCTTCTTTAGTCAAGCTGTTATTTGACAAGGACTCAAACATTAACTTCTTTAGTCAAACTGTTAATTGACAAGGACTCAAACCTAAACTTTATAAATCTTAAAAATTCACCTACGTTTCTGTAGTTTTTGGGTTATCCGGTCGGATCTCGTCACTCAGTCGTTGGCAGACAAAGTCGGACCTCTGCCACTGGCCCAGCAAAGAATTCACTTCCTGGGACTTTCTTTCCAGGTCCAATTGACTTCTGGCCATGCATGGATTCAACGCGTCTTCCTCTGCCTGTCAGCGATTTTGTGAGAGATCCCGGGTTTTCGGCCAAAAAATCTCTAACACCAATGGGATTCTGTTTACAGCCCCCTCCCATTTTTATCAGGTTTTTTTTTTTATCATTTTCATAAATCCAGTTCCTCACTTCATGTACAGTCACATTTATGGAATGAATTATTTTTTGGGTGAAAAGATCAAAATTGTGGTGATAAGACTACTGTTAAAAAGTTGGACACAGGTTGCGTATGTGCAAAAAAAAAACCAAACGCAGGCCGAGTTCTGCACATAAACATTCTGCTTGTGTTCTGGTAGAAAAAAAACATGGTGGTTTGGTTTATGTTTTACAGAATAGTTCAGATTCATTTTCGGCTTATGTGTTTAAAACAAACTTCCTCATTGCTCAGTATTTCATTCATCAGAAACAACCCTAATGTTCATCCTCAGGATGCTGAAGAAAAAAAACAACTAAATACAGAAATGGCTGACAAGCCAGCAATGCATATTTCTGTTTACTTCATAACAGTTTTCTGGCGTTGTGCCAGATGAGTCCAGCAATACTTTGCATAAAGAAATCCATCAACTGAACGGTTCCCTCAGAGAAAGCGCTTTCTGACAATGGGAGTGGTGAAAAAAAGATTTGACAGAACCAGATGGTTGTAAGAGAACAATATCCGCTGTTATTAGCAAATTTACACAGAGCTACACTGTTTCAAATTCTCAACACAATTATTCTTCACAGGCCGTTATTTGAAGGCAGAATGGAATTCATCAAATGAATTGAGGACTTGTTATGAAACATCGATTTTACTGTTTACTTTATCAACGTAGTTAAAATCTAAAAGCAGGGTTGAACTAGAAAAAACTATTTCTTTATCCTAAACATATTTCCCATCACTTTGTGGTAATGTGGTTGATTAATTCATGACTCCTCCAAAAGCATAAACATTCATTGATTCAAGCGGAATTGTTGCTAGTCTTATAGTGCATAGAAACTGCATTTTCCATGACTGAGTTTCAGTAGTGTGATAATTATTGGCTAAATTATTGTTCACTCTTTAGCTAAACATAGCCTGGCAAAAACCAGCTTCTTGTTCTTGTCCTGCTGCCATTACAGGCAGACGATGGTTTTAAAGCAGAGCAGAACGTAAACGTCCTCATTCACGTCTGATTCCGTTCACTGACTGACATTAGAAAATCTCCCAGAGGAATCAATCCCAAGTGAAGGGAGGAAACCCAGACTGGGTCTGTGAAGTGAGATTTGAACTTAAATTTGAATTTGGAATTTAGTGCCATGCCCTCTAGTGCAATATTAATTGTTGGTGTGTTGTCTTTATTGTGATTTGTAGTGAAATTAGTTGGGACAAGAATGAAGATCTGGATTATAATCCGGTTTAAGATCTTGCCATGTTTACATCATTCCCTGGTGATGATTTTTTTCCTTTTTCTTGTTGCATTTCCGTTGCTCATGTCAAACCTTATCCCTTTTCCCTTAGCTCTGCTCTCTCTGTGTTCTCCTCTTCTCCTTCCTTCTCACCACCGATTCCCTCTGCAGTCCTCAGATTAGACTCACCAGGTTTCAATGTCATCCTCAGTTTTTAAGCTCCTTGGTTTTTATTGTTCTCCCCTAGTGTCTAGTCTCGTCAAGTTCCCTCTCCGCATCTGGGTCCGGATGAAACCGTTAAATGGGACAGATGAAACCAGCCATCAGGACCCAGCAGACTCTTCCACTAAAGCAGCTTTTAAAAGCTGAACTGGTCTGTTCCTGTGTGTTCTGACACCGTGGCTAAACCCTGGTCACCATGGAGCCGTTCAAGTGTTACTGCCGACTGCAAATGTCTGATGTGGGATTGATTTCACATTCTCCCTTCACTGGGCTTTGTGGGGCTGCTAAAGAACCATCAGTGGGGCCCTCAGTGGGGCCATCAGAGGGGCCCTCAGTGGGGCCCTGAGTGGGGCCATCAGAGGGGCCCTCAGTGGGGCCCTCAGTGGGGCCATCAGAGAGGCCCTCAGTGGGGCCCTGAGTGGGGCCATCAGAGGGGCCCTCAGTGGGGCCCTCAGAGGGGCCGTCAGTGGGGCCCTCAGTGGGGCCCTCAGAGGGGCCCTCAGTGGGGCCCTGAGTGTTAGTGTTAGTGAAGTAACCATTCCTCCCACAGTCTTTGCATGTAGCCCCTCTGACTAGGGTTACTTGAGTAGTAGCATTCCAACAGATCNCGTCTTGTTCCAGTAGCCCATTTTTCATCAGGGTGCTCTGGTTCCCCAGCACCTGACGCAGACCTTGTTCGGCCGGGCGACGTCTGAGCCGGCATGTCTCTCATGGTATGAGGTAGGCTATATAGCTCCAAGGGTCTTGCCTAAGGACCCACACTGATAGCTCAATTGGCTGTCCCAGCCCCAGCCTGGATTTATTTATTTTTTTGCTCATTTCTTGCCTCTAGCCAATTCATTTCACACTCACATTAGTTCTTGTTGTAATTCTGCCGAGTCTAGCAACTGGTCCATAACATCAAGCTTTTTCTTTTTCTGAATTGGGGGTTACACTAAGATTCAGCAATTATACATATTTCTTTAATCCAAAAAGAGTTGAAATTACACATCAAGGGCCTGATGTTAAAATATTCACTTTAAAAGTAATCACTTTTTCTACAAAGTTTGAGCTCTCGGCTATTGAGGTACGATTGCTTCCTGGAGTCGAACAGTTGGACATATGCTAATGTTTTCCCAATGTTACCTAATCTCCAATGTTTGTCCATGTATATAACGGTTTGACGTTCTGAAGCTTTCCGGAAATTGCCTCCACTGAGAAAAATCCTCCTCCACTGCGAAGAGAGAAGCATCAAGCCAAGACAGATGGCTGTTGATGCTGATTCAATATTTAGAAGCGTGGTCAACATGGACAGTTAAGTGTGTGGCCAGCTTCCTTTGCTGCTACAATCCTAAAGTAGAGCTGATAATCATCATCATTGTTAACTGCTTCTCAATCTGTTCGCTGATTGCCCTGGTTGAAATTTTACTAGAGAAATCCAGGTCAATAGAAGAAAGTCCCAGGAGAGCACTGAAGGGAGATGAAAATGAGAAAAATTGTGTAAGAAGGCAATGGCCAGGTTAAAACGATTCCAACTAAGGAGTGTTAAATTGCTGGTGCAAAAAAATTCCACCTGCAATTAGTGGGGATGTTACATGCATCAATAAAGATTGTGTCCATGGTTGACTACAGGCACTAAGGTGTTGCATACATCCTTCTTTAAAAGAGGAATTGTTTGTGTGCTGCTGACTGTTAGAGATTTTTTGGTTATCATTTTGTTATTACTTTAGTTCATATTCAGTCTAACATTCAGTCTAGATTATTGTGATTTTAAGTTTAAAGTGTCTCTTCCTGCTGTGTGTATAAACTGACCTGGAGGCCCCATCTCCCCGTTTGTCTTCATGTGAAACAGTTAACTGTGTGTTTTCCAGAACTTGAATGATGTTTCCACAGGTTACTTCTTATCAACCGGATACTTCCTACCTTAGAAACTGCCTGTGTTCTGTAGTATTTTATCTCTTCTCTCTTCCTTACCTATCCTCCCTGTTTTTGCTTGATAATAAAAAACGAGCTGTAACCAAAGGTTTTTAGAACGCTCTGTAGACGACTTAGAGGAGCAGTTTGCTGAGTCTCCTTTTGCAAAAGATTGGTCATAAAATTTATATGCGTTGTCTGTGATTCTTTTAATGAAGGTTCAAGAAAAATACCCATCACTGGATGATATCATAGAGTGTAGGAGAGAAGAAAGATGAAGCTGGAAGCCATGTTGGAGGTATAATAACTACCATGATGGTAATAATAAAACTTTTAATTTAAATAAGTATCTCAAAGTGGTACAACATTAAAAACTTTTTAAAAAATCTAAATAAAGCTGTAAGCTGCTGTATTTAACTCCATAAGTCAACTTCTTCCAACACAAACTTTTTAAAGGTCAGGGCCATAGAATCAAAATACATGCAAGAAAGCCATCAAGTTCTTACTAATACTTAGGCGATTCTGTATAGACCACAATTTTTGTAGCAATTAATGAGCTGGTGACATAATTCTCATTATGCATTCAGTGACTCATTAGAAGCGGTTCATTTATTTCATGATTCCTCTTTCAAAGACTTGGATTTTAGGGGTATTTACACATGCAAGGTGTTCAGGCCGAAACTAGAAGCTACAGGACAAAGATGGATTTTCATTCTGTACATGTTCTTTAAGCTTACAGTAACGGGCCCATTTCTACAGGGGTTCTAACCAGTCCATTGTCTGTGTTGTATATGATCAGTATTCTGTTTGAATGTCAATGTGCAGAATGTGAAAGGTACACGCTGCTGCTATGAAATCTGTGTGTGAAAAAAAGCAATCAGGTTCTTTTTCAAATGCAAATTCTTCTCCCCGCTTCTGGCGCACAGTCAGTCAGATGAAGATCTCCCAGATGCTGCTTAAACACCAGAGATCAGTCAGGATTGAGCATAGCTCTCAGCCAAATTCATCCAATCTGTTTTGAGCTGTCAGATGGAATTGACAGTTTGAATTGGTGTTCAGTATTCCACAGTTTTCCCCCTGCCGGTTTGGCCATCACTCAGTGGCTATTTGGCTCTGTGGTTCCCAAACGTGGCAAGTTCTTGCAAAGTTTCTCATTTCTCTGCTTCTCTAACAGGCAGTTTTGATCCTGTTGTGCTTCTCTCAGAAAGATTTTGTTATGTGGGTGTGGCTGTTTATGTGTGGACGTGTTTCAACAATCCTAAAAGAAATAAACTCTGATCGACCTAAGAGGCTGAATACATCCACACTGTTCAAAATAATAGTATACCCGTTGGTTTGCAGATTTTTTTTTTTTGTGGCTCGATTTTTTGGTGCTTGCTAAGCGCTCAATCCTCCACTGCTTGATTCTCCAGCAATTTTTTTCCTTGATTACCTGCTCTTTTTATTTCCAGTTCTGGGTTTCATGCCACTGCAACTGATTGAAAACGGCTGTGGAAGCTGACAGTGGGCATCGTCAGTGGTAGCAACTCAAGCCTCAAAACAAATACACACAAAAGACATCATCATTCTGAGATTAAAACTATAAAATTGGAGTTTGAAAAGCCAAAAATTTTAGACTGTAAAGAAATCCCCACATTTTTTTCAAAAGAATTTAAGGTTTTGTCCTTGCAAATTCTTCATTTTTGTAGCTTTTTAATTTTCAAGATATTTTCTCCAAAATTTCTGAAATTAATTTCAAAATTTCAGTTTCTTTTCTCTACCTACAATAGCAAAGTAGCAAAATAAGAGTTAGCGGTTTTTTTTTAATTATACATCTGCTGAGATGATGCTAATGCAATTAAAAACCCAGAATTGTATCACTATGACCTACAACTGAGAGTAAAATTAAGTCTTTAAGCTGTCAGACCTTTTGCTAGTTAAGTCTCAAATATAGCGCCCCCTGGAAAATCAGTGAACTCATCAAGATGGAAGCATAAAACAGGATAGTGTCTAAATTTATTCATTGAAAATGAAAACAAATTTACTATGAATTCCAAGGTGAAATAAAATCTGAAAACTCTTATTTTCTATTTAACTTTTTTTTGTATCGTTTTATGCAAAACTCTTTGGCACAGCTCTCCTTGCTATCGCCTTTGGTCTGAGGCTGAGTTTGTGCAGACAGAGGCTGAGAGATTCTTTATGCACATAGTGCTCAGTTTCCCTTCAGATGAAAGCTTTTCGGACTTTGGCGTCTATATGTTAATAAAGTGAACCTGAATGAATTTGGGGTTCTGTCATAAAGCCATTAAGCGGGCAAACACCTCCTTGTTTGATATTCCACACAGATCCTCCCCAGCCCACTTGGCTTATCGCCTCGGCTTCGGATCGGCCCCTCAGGGACAGGAAGGACTTTGCTTTTCAAGTCAGCTTCGCATTGTCACAGTCAGTCAAAGTGCGTTTCATTCAAGCTGCTCTTATCAGCGCTCACAATTTAAACACTTTCACTCTTTTAGCAGGAGACGTTCTGCAGCTCTGAGCTCAAATGAAACAATCTTTTTTTTTTATCCTGTGAAATGAATTAGAGCACAAATAATTACTTCTGATTAATCACCACACCTTAGTAAATTTAAACTGATCATCAGTGAAAAAGCAAAGGCAGCAGTAAAATTAGCCTGTGTAACTCCACCTTAGGTTGTAAAGTTAGCATACGCTCTTAGTTTTTTTAGGTACCTTCTAAAGGTACCTAAAAAAGGGAGCATTAAGAAGGTAAAGCTCCATCCAGCCACCAGCCAGCAAAACAATGTCGAAAACCAACATTCAAAACTACTTTAAATTAAATTAAATGTTGTTGTAACTCATTAATTTAGATTCTTAAAAGAGCTATTGAAGACGTTGATGGCTGTTGGCAGGAAAGATTTTCAGCAGTCAGTCACTCACTCAATGGCACTGATGTCGTCTCCATGTGGCTGGCAGAGTCTAGTCCAATCAGTTGGATGACCTCTTCTGCTTCCTGTGACCACTTCCAAACAGTGGCTATAAAGAAAACATACAAGAAAATAAAACTGACATTTTTGTAAAAGTTGCAGAGAACAGTTTCAGTTGGGGGAATTACTAAAACCAGCCGACTGACACACAGCCTCATGTTCTGTGTAAAGGCTGTCAGTATCCATCCATCAGTTCAATCCTTACAGAATGTAGAGCACCTGATTGTAACTGCGTTTTCATTACAAAACGTTGTCCATATTCCGCTGTTGAAAAGAAATACAATTTTGTTATTGTCAGGGCTTCTTCCATGTTTCCATTAAATACAAAGTGGAACTGAAATCCCACCTGAATAAGTTTGTTGGAACTGTTGGTCATTAAAAAGATGCAATGCCAGCATCCTCCTACCACTTCCTGTCTACTTCTTCATCCTTTCCGCCAGCAGTAACATCCGGCTGTTGATCATGTGATTCGTGATGCCAACAGTGATTTCATTGAAGTTTTGCAAAGTAAACCAATTTTAATATGGCTAAAAAAACAACAACAAAAAAGAACATGTCAAACTGACACGAAAACGGTTGTAATTAAAAAATGTGTTTTTTCAAAATTGGTGTTTTCACCAAGCAAATTTATTTTTGTAATTCAAATTAGTGCCAATTCCATGGAAACGCACCTAGAGACACGTTTATAGGCCATCAGTTTGGACTGAACCAGCTCTGATCCCTGTCAGATTTCAGCTGGTGTCTTAGTTTCCCATCCCTTTCAGCATGTTTTCAATACTTTCTGCATCATTCTACATAACTTCATCTCTGAAGTCAATTGTTTTGGCTACTCTCTATGTGGATCACTTGGGTTATTTTATGTCAGTATGTTTCCTATGAAAAATGGTTCAATACTTATTGTACCTGCTAATCTAATCTAATCTTTTTTATTCTCAGGTCTGTTGTAATCAACAAAAATATGTTGTCTGTACTGTCAATATTAGCATAATAATTGATTAAATACATAGATTTTAGTGTGTTACAACTTTTAATCACATTTTCCTTTACATTCAAAGTCCAGAGCCAGACTCTACCAGATTGTTCCAGATGTAAATTCAAATCATTTGACTTTTCTTGGGTTTACTTTCAACTCAACTTGAAAATTAGCAAGCAAACTATAAAGTTTCCACCTGCAGCTTTACTATTTCCCTAAGAACCAGAGAGTCGGAGGAAAGTGATGGTATTGACTGCTGTGCCTGAAGCTGGACACAAAGGGCTTTTTAAAATCTCACTGATTGCATTCACAGAAGCCTTTAATGCAAACACGTTCTTGTTTGTGCTGCTTCTCAGTTTTCCAGCCGAATACAAAACAAATGCTATCCTTCCAGCTTCCAATCGTTTAATCCAAAAGATCAGCAGATGAGGTTGCTGGTAAATGAGACTAATTCTAAAAAGCTACGCGAGATCAGAGTGAAGAGGAGTGAGCATTTAAAGTGAAGGCCGTAAGCTGATGTAGTTTACTTTTATGTCCAACTTTGTGGAAACAACAACAAACTGGTAATAGATAAAAGCAGAGCAGAACTATTAACAATAAAGACCTAGTGCAGCCATGGGAATCATTCTGTTCTGATATTTCCTTTTCTGCCTCTTCTAAACTCTGCTGGCATCTGAATTTAATTAGTTTGCTGGAAATAGACTTCTTACTACATTCTGAGTATTTTTATGTAGGGTTTTTTGGTCTTAGAAAAAAATATTTTGAACAATTTAGTTTATTGTTGAATTAGCCGACTCTAACACCCTTCATTTGATTTGCCATTCAAGGTGGGTATGTGTGATGACTTCTGCTTCAGTAAGGTGCATCTGGCTGTCTTGAAGGCAGCTGTTCTTACCTTTTAACAATGGAAACTTATTTTCTTACCCCTTCAAGAGAAACTTCAGCTGTAAGGCATCAGGATTTTAAACATGAGTTAAATCATCATCATCTCTTTCAGCTTCATTCTCCACAGACAACAGCTGCAGTAGAGAACTAAACCAGCAATCTGTCAAACAAACACATTCTCACTCCCAACTCGTCACATATTGACGCCGAGGGAAACCCCTTGGCGTCAATATGTGACGCGAAGGGTTCTCTCATTGAATGCTGTACGGATCCCTAAGCGTCCGATACTGACGATCAGGGAACGAATAATATGGCGTATATTCTATTTTTTTAAAAACCTTTATTTACAATTTATGTACTAGTTTGAACAGGATATTAAGAATATATTTATTTATTTAAAATAACTCAGTAAAATATAAAACCGGAGGGTTTTTGTTGTGGTTGGAACTTGATTTAAAAACCTTTTTTT
>CAEGAF010111282.1:0-13070 GCA_903067075.1 Micropoecilia bifurca
TACAGCCTTACGTTAGCTGAACAGATCAATATGCAATGTGTACCGTATCTGACATACATTAAAGATTTTATTTCACCTGAAAAGGCTTTTTACTAAACTGCAATCATGTTAGCCAGGCTAATCGTGTTAGCCACGCTAGGACCGAGACCATGTTAAGGCCTAGGCACATTCGAACCCCCAAAACCATGAATGTCCGACTTACCCAGACTTGCAATAACAATAGGCATCAGTGATCTTGTCAACAACTATATTTATACTGAGGGTGTGAGGATCTACTGTTTTTCTCATCAACCACTAGCTTTTTGCTGTGATGCCCACAATGTTAGAGGCATCATGTGGCTTAAACACCTTGATGTCGTCCAAAAAAGATGACATGAACTTGTTGGTTCCCTTGTCTATTGTCGTGGCTGATATTTTGTGAAAATCCAGCAAAAATGCTACACTAATCAACTCAAATACTCTGCAGAGAGTCAGTCGAAATGAAAAATGCCATGTTTAGACATAGGAGCTAAGCTGTTAATGTGAGACATGTAGTCATGTGGGACTTTCGAGGGGCGTTTCTGGGCGGAGCTTGAAAAGGTCAATTATAAAGGCATAAACAATGGGGGAGGGTGGAACACCATCCCACCACAATAGCAATATAACAAGGATTAAAGCTGCAAAATTTCGATTTTAAAAATCCTAAACAACCGTTAATGCATTTAAATCTTAGTCTGTTATATAACTTGTTACCAGTAGGTAGCAGTAGGTGGCTGTAAAGCACCCTATGGAATATGGGCCAGAACAGCCAAGAAAAAAGGAAAAAACTTTTTGTGGTTGCATTGAAGTTTCATCTTTCCTATAATTGTTTTGTAGATAATTAGTTTTCATTTAAGCTTATTTTGTGACTCTGTGTGTCCGGACGTGAGGATTTAATTACTTTTTTTGTTGCAGTGAGTCTCTGAGTAACATGCTAAAATTAGCTAGCCTGTTAGCTCACAGATTATATAAAATAAATATTTCATGTATTGCATCAAAGTAATGTTTTGCTGTTATGTGCGAAGAGTTGGATTGTAATTTTATTTTGATAGGTCTCATTGCTGCTGAAAACTGTTAGTTATTCTAATCTGAAGCGTCGAGTTTGGAGATAAAAAACCCCCCAGATGTTTTGTTTTTTTCTAATTTAGCATCATTATATCATCTCATTCTAAAGTACTGAGCTTTGCTGATGCAAACATGTCATTTGTATGACCTCAAAATGTCATTTAGCTCACAGATTATAAAAGAAATATTTCATGTATTGCATCATGCTACTATGTTTTGTGCCAAGAACATTTTATTTTATATTTCAAAACATCAAACTTGATGTCACACTTTTATCTGCTTAGGTTTAACTTGAATTATGAAACATTTTGCCCTGAACCACAATGGTTTATCGCCACCAATGTAAAAAAAAATCTTGCTGAAGTTTTAAAAAGTGAGTTTTTGAACCGTCAATATGTCATACACATAAGATGTAACTTACCAAGTCAGTGAGGGAAAATCTGGATGGATCTTTCGTGGGGGAGAAAGAGAACCATATTTTGTTCCGTCAGCCTTTAATGTTCTTTGATGACATCAGTTATTTTCACCTTGGAACCCTTGCATAGTTCCAAGGTGAAAATAAGTCTCTCTACTTATAATAATGAACTCTGACCATAACTTAAGAGCGATAAGTATGCAGAGTTTCAAATGGATGCTCTAGATTCTTTTGTGACCTGGATGAGTCATTGATTAATTTTTAGTGTCATTTCCATGACTTTGTCTACAGATGTTTTCTGAGTTTGTCGATGATGATTCTTGCTTTGAATTGCTGAAGTCCAAAAAGCTTTAAAAATTACTTTGAAAGCTTCCAGTCTAGATATGATTATAGAAACTTTGTTTCTCGTCTGATTTTGTATTTTTTTTAATGAAAAAATTGAGATCTCTTAGCCCACTTCATGTCAGGCAGGTTCTAGCTAAGTCATTTTTTATATAATGCAAATCCATCCATCCATTGTCTTTACACCTTTGTCCATTAGTGGGGTCGGGAGGATTGCTGGTGCCTATCTCCAGCTAGTGTTCCGTCCGAAAAGCGGGGTCACCCTGGACAGGTCACCAGTTTGTCGCAGGACAACACAGAGACACACAGGACAAACAACCATGCATACACACACTCACACCTAGGGACAATTTAGACAGACCATTTAATCTATCAGTCATGTTTTTGGACCATGGGAGGAAACCGGAGTACCCGGAGAAAACCCACGCATGCACAGGGAAAACGTGCAAACTCCACGCAGAAAGGCCGGGGCCAGTAATCAAACTCAGAACCTTCTTGCTGCAAAGCAACAGCTCTACCAACTGCACCACTGTGCAGCCCCCACAATGCAAGTCTGGCTGGTGAAATTAGATAAACTGTGGTTGATGACTAACAAGGGGAATGATTGCTTTTTCACATCAGGCTGGTTTGTTTGAATAGCTAATTTTGCTTTAGAAATGAAATCATTATTTGAATCTAACTCTATTAGCAAAACCTTAGAAATTGGCAACCACGCAGATGTCCACCAACCACATGCACGGCCTACATTTGAACAATCAGTTGAACCAATAGGAGTAGTGGATAGTCAGTGGGGAAACCAAAATGTCTGTAGTTTGTGTAGAAATCAGGTCACTCGCTTCAATTCGTCTTTGGGGACTCTGTGTGTAAACCTGCTGACAAACGGAAAAGCAGCTGGCAGTGGAAACTGTGGCAGACACATCAGAAAGATGATAAAAAAAATTCTAAATTAGATTTATGAGATATATTCCTTGAGGTTTCGGTTTGGCTCGTGTCCTTTTCACAGATGAACCAGCTTTGATGCAGAAACACACTTTGCTTCTCGAACTTGATTGTTTGTCTTTTCAGGCTTCTAATCCTAACTTTTGACTTATTGTCTTTTCATTATGATGTAACTTCAACATTTTTATTACATCTCAAACTTATTTGATGCTAACGACTTTTAAAGCTTAAATGAACTCGGTTGTATACGGAAGTAAAAAATTGGCTTAGCTAATCTGAACTCTTTGCTTTTTTACTTTGAACTAGAAAAAAAACAACAACTTTAGAACCTAATTACAAATAAGGCCTTCCCTTTCATTGCAACTGGAAATCACATTTTTCCACTTTTCTTTGGTATAATGGATAAACAAGAATTTACAGACTTGCCTTTGATGGGGAAATCACGATTGCATATATTTCCTTCTTCTATCCATAATTGGATTTGTGCCTCTCTCTCTTTTTTTGGACTGACACATCTTTCATCTCCCCCTTCTTCCTCCTCTCCAATTTTCCCGGCCATCCGCGGATCAGAGGAGCAGGGGAAAATGAGGGAGGAAGAGAACATAGTTGAGGGCATTGGTTGGACTCCTAAGCGCAGTCTCAGGGGCTCGTCACATCAATAGACCCGTTTAAAAAAAAGCAGCTAATTGACTCACCAGTGCATAAACGGTAAAGTAGAGGAATTCTCCAGGTATTTACAGCGTAGAAACACTGTCTGATATAACATCCAAATATGCCAGGGATGCACTTTTCATATACCAAAGTTACTTTATTCGGTTACCTGCGGCCTCGCTTTAAGCTCCTTTTGTTAAATTAAATTAGTTTGAGATATAAAAGTTTACTTTCCACACAAGTGCATTTGAATGTCAGAATTACCATTCCCCTGTAAGGGTCCGATTATCAAAGGAGACAGTGATTAGGGCATTAAAGTTATCTGTCAGGAATTAGGATTCACAGGACTTTCCATGCTAATGTCTCTTATTCCCCAAACCAACGTCTGTGCAGGAAGGCATGGCTTTACACCTTGTAATGGTGTGGAACCCTGCATTATTCATCAAGGTATGTTAGGAAGCAGTCATGCTTTTATTAGTTCTGGTTTTTAGTTTTCAACATAGCTTAAGTCACAGATGATTAATGAGTGATATAGGTTTAAAAATAAATTAAATAATTCTGTAATTTTACTTCCCCGAGCTCTACCTTACCACAGTCTGATAAAAAGTCTTCATGAATTCCAAAAGAAACTAAAAACAACATATTAGAATTTACTACTAAATCCTTCAACCACCATCCTTTAATTTCAGTCTCCTCACTGCCAAAATACTGCCAACCTGCTCAATCTGATGTTTGCTCACTTTGTGGAAACATAAGAGGAGCAAAATAAAATTGTGTTTTGAAAAGGAAATGCATTTATCTCACCCACTCTGAACCTGTTGTTTTAGTCAGGTATCTTTGCCAGAATCTGTACTTTGTATTTTTATTGCAAGTTAAGTAGCTTATCGAGAATGACATTTCAGCAATGCCTCCCTGCACCTCTGACAACGCAGCTTACATAGTGCAACTCAAATAAGGCAGGAGTGGCCCAGTATTGCAATTTGTCTGTCATTGCTCAATTATATGCTCATATAATTGAGCAATGGTGAAGATTCACTTTTCTCTACCTGGTGAACTCAAATTGTCAGCAGGCTAACCTACTCTCTGATTAGCTCCTATTCAAAAAACAGTTCAGGCTTGGGTTGATATCAAGTCTGACTTGTCAAGCAAAGTAGCCACATTCGCTAGTTTATGTGTAGACAGGTAGATAAACAGACACACCTTTAATCCCACCTTCAGGAAATCCAGCAAATAAAAGAACAAAATTGCAAATTGCAACAAACAATGACAATCAAATCACAATTAAAGATGATGAAAAATATAAATTAAAAGCTATACACCATGCATGAAAATGTATTTACAAAGAAGCTGTGATATTGCACCTAGTAAAATAAAGTATAAGAAATTACTTATGAATCTTATGGTACTGTACAATGCCAATTTAGTCGTAATTGCATAGATGACAGATGTCTTGAAGATGTTTCGCACACTCATGTCACAATCAGATGTGTCTACAAAATAGTCAGATTTCTGTCCCACAAAACTGTAATGCAGGCTAAAATATTTAAAGGGACTTTTAATACAGATTTCTATTATTATGACAGATTTTTATGATACCAGAGACATTTCTATTACAGCAGAATGTACCAAACCCATTAAATAACGAGGCAAATAAAACTATAGATTTTAAAAATCATAGTCACATCCATAATGATGACAAAAATAGATTGACAAAAATGACCCAACACTGAGCTCCCATAAACAACAATGCAGACCACATAGATTGAAACTGAAACACATTTTAACTACTGTACTTCAATTCACTTCTGTCTATGTCAGTTTAATGAACTCAGCTGAGTCTCCATTATGATAAAACCCAAGTCCTGCATGTAGTGGCTGGGTGAATGTGGTCTGGACTCTTTGGAGGAGAGTCATGGTTTCAGAGACACTGTAGAAAGACAGAATACCTGCTGTGTGATCCAGGTACACTCCTACTATAGCAGAATTTGGACCTGGCACACAGATTTTATCATTATTATGAAAAAATATGTACATTTGATCATGACAAAATAAAGACCAGGATTTGTCATTGAATCCCAAACCACTTTCATCTCCTGATCTGCTGATATTCTTGTAGGAAACTGCTAGATCAACTTCTCCTTCCCACTCCACCTCCCAGTAACAACGTCCAGTCAAACGCTGTTTACTGAGGACCTGCTGATAATCGCTGAATCTTGAATGACCAAAATAAAACTGTTCATTTTCCATTAAAGTTGCTTTTCTTTTCCCATCAGATAATAACAGATAAATGTTTGCTGTCTTTGGATCCAGAGTGATTTTCTTGTAATATTTTAAAAAGTCAGTTCTGGTCTTTGGTTTTGATTCTGACAGTAGAACATCCACCTCAGTGACCACCAGTTTGATGTTTGTCCATGAGTCTCTCAGGACTTCCTGTAGTTTCTCTCTGAGCTCTGACACAGCTGCTGTCACACCCTCAAAGTGTCCCAGAGGACGGATGCTGATGCTGGATGAGTTTGTAGACCCACTGAGTGCTGACAGTGAGGCGTACGTGAGGAGAAACTGGTTGTGATCCTCTGTGTGAGAGAGCTGCTCCAGCTCAGTGTCTTTCCTTTTCAGCTCACTGATCTCCTGCTCCAGCTTCTCCTGAAGATCTTTGACTTGACTCACTTCAGTTTCCTGCTGGGATCTGATCTGTTGCTTCACCTCAGAGCTTCTTTTCTGGAGGAAATAGATCAACTCAGTGAAGATCTTCTCACTGTCCTGCACTGTTTTATCAGCAGAGACGTTGATGGCCTCCACCTCCTGTTGAAGCATCTTCACATCTTTCTCTCTGTCCTGGATTCTCTGCTGGATTTGAGGCTGACTCGCCAGGAGCTCCTTCTGCTTCTCATCTCTTTCTGCTGCAGCTGGGACTGTTTCATGGCCTTTATGCTCATCCATAGTGCAGAGATAACAGATACACTCCTGATCAGTACGGCAGAAAATCCTCATCACCTCATTGTGACGAGAGCAGATGTTCTGTTGAAGATTCTCAGAGGGATCCACCAGCTTGTGTTTCTTTAAAACAGGAATATCATAGTGAGGTTGGAGATGATTCTCACAATAGGAAACCAGACAAACCAGACAGGACTTTGTAGCTTTAATCTTCCTCCCAGTGCAGAAATCACAGGCCACAACTCCAGGTCCAGCATAGCAGTGGTCAGCTGGAGCATCTTGGACTCTGCTTTTCTTCAGATCCTCCACTAACTCTGCTAACAGGATGTTTTTCTTTAAGACAGGCCTCTGTCTGAAAGTCTCTCTACATTGAGGGCAGCTATAGGTTCCTTTCTGGTCCTCTCCATCCCAGAAGTCTTTAATACAGTTCATACAGTAGCTGTGTCCACAGGTCGTAGTCACCGGATCCTTCAGTAGATCCAAACAGATGGAACAAGAGAATCTTTCTTGGTCTGGCTGAACTCCTATCTGCGCCATTTCTCCTCTCAGTGATAATGACTGAGTTTAACTTTCTCATAAATGAAACTGAACTCTGCTCTAAATGTGACGTGTTATTGCAGGGAGGGAGGCCTGAGAACTGTTAGACCAACCTCTGAACGACTTGATCTGATGAGGTGCAGTAGTAGGAGGAGCTACCAGACTGTTGAGGAAGAGCTTTGAGGTGTGTGTGTGCGTCTGTGTTTAAAGGGTTTGTAGAAGACTTGTAGAGCGACTGTGGCTCTGTGGGTAGTCATCTTGCGATCGGAAGGTTGTAGGTCCGATTCTAGCTTCCTCCTGCCATGGGTTGATGTGCCCCTGGGCAAGGCACTTAACCCCAAATTGCCTACCGAGCTGCGTATCGGTGTATAAATGTGTGAGTGCGAATGGGTGAATGTGACTCCAGTGTAAAGCGCTTTGAGTGGTCAAAAATGATTAGATAAAGCGCTATATAAGTTCAGTCCATTTACCATTTAGAGCTAGAATTTCTTAAACAATGTTAGTAGGTACCTGCAGACACTGTTCACTCAGCAATAAGAGCACTTGCATGCTGATCATGGAAAATATCCCAACTATCCATCATCAAAAGTCCTTTTCAGAATATTTTTTTTCAAAAGCACCTCTACTCTATTAAAGTTTAAAGTTTAGTTAATTTCATTCTAACACATGAATATGTTTTGTTTTAAACCATGGCTTTACGTTGTTTTTCTGGAAGGTGAGGCTCCACCCCAGTTTCAAGTCTTTTACAGACTCCAACAGGTTTTCTTCCTGGCCCGTTTTTGGCTCCATTCATCTTCCCATCAACTGTGACCATCTTCTCTGACCCCGCTGAAAAGAAGCAACAGGAGAGCATGATGCGAACAGGCAAAATTCAAACAGGACTTCTTATGGTTTTATTTTAACAATGACTTTCTTCTTGCCTCTCTTCCATAAGGACCACATTTGTGCAGTGCACCAGTAATGGTTGTCCTGTGGACAGATTCCTCCTCTGACTCTGGTCAGTTATTCCAGAGTCACTGTGGGCCTCAACTTGTTCAGCTGGACGTTTTGGAGTACGGCCTTGTTTTGGTATATTTTCAGTTGGGTCATACTCTTTACGTTTCTAGGTAGTGGACTGAACAGTGCTCAGTGAGATCTTTGAAAGGTTTGGGAAATCTTTTCATAGCCTAAATCTGCTTTAAACTTCCCCACAGCTTTCTCCCCGACCTGTCTGGTGTGTTCCCTGGATTTTTCCACACTACATTTTTGCTCATCCACATTTACAGGGTACCGCCTGCCTCTTACCTGCGTTTTGGGTCCATCAACTTCACTAAGTCAACCACGCTCCATGATTCAATGCTAATAAAAAGGACCAGTTTGTGGATAAGAAAGTTATGACAGAACTTGTGATCTGTCATAACTTTCTTATCCACACAACAGAAGTTCTCTGACCAACTTCTGAGGCATCACAGAGCAGCTGGATTTCTGAGATTAGATTACACACAGTGGACAATAGTTATTGGCAGTCATCAGGCAACTTCTCAAGCCAACTGGTTGTACTCAAAGAAAAGGGGACTGATTACTTTTGCACACAACACTTTCAGTTTTTTATTTGTAAAAATGTTTTGAATCATGTACAGTTTTAAAATAATTTCTTTGTATTTTTCTGTAACATTTAATGTGTTTAACAGGCTCAAACCCTTACTTGTTACATAAGCATAATTTTACATGAGCATAATTTTAAAAGACAAATACAGTACAATTTCTAACATTGGTTGAGATCATTTTCAATCTGTGATGATCTGCTGTGTAAATTTTTGTTTGAGCCTTAAAAGGACCATTATACAAAAGCCATATAAACATTTTTGTTAATCTTTTTTGAGTTAATTGTTGACCTAAACTTTCCACAGATTTCTACCTTCTCCAAATAACATGTTCTCATTTCTTACCCCCTTCTCATTTTATTTTCCCATCAGTGTTTTCCAGATCATATATGATTAGAAATAAATTAAGCTCACATTAAAAATACAGAGTTGTGTATGAAAATTGTATTAAACACATTTTTTGTCACAGACATCTTTTATTTAACCAAATACAAAGATCTAAAGATAAACTTCATAGTAAAACTACACAAAAGATGTTGACAGTGTGTGGGTGTGTGTTGCCATAACCCTGTTAGCTTAGACTCAGGAGTCTTCACACAATAATAGGCCTATTCTCTTCCTAAAGGCCCACAGTCATATGATTATTCAATCATCTAAAAATGGAAACACAGCGAGTCACTGAGACAGACTGAAAATAATCTGTCAGTCAGTCTGTTTTACAGACTATTTGTGGTGATCAACACTTTTTTAAAACCTCACAAAAGAAAAAGGAAGTCTATTTTCAGGTTCACTTAAAACAAAATGCTTCTTCTGTTCAAATATAAAATTTGTGCCTCTGTACTGAGGTTTCATGGGAATTATCAGCCCTGTGCTGTTTGTTACATTGTTGAAACTTTTGTCATAGCAACATATTCAATTTCTGTCTAGAAACGTGCTATTTCTATGTTAACTGTGATCTGCCCATTTTCATCTGATTTCTGAATCAGGCATCTCATTTCACTCAACTGCTACTCACTGGATACTTTCAGTTTTTCAGATCATCAGACTATTCATTTTAAATTCACAGTTCACATTGCAACCCATATTTGGAGACTATTAGTCTTCAACGCAGCCATCCAGCGATTGATTCCCATCCCTGGAACCTCTGCTGCATGTTTTTCCCCTTTCTATCTCTGCCCCTGTACTGTCCTGAATACTGCAAATAAATATCATTAGTGACACAAAAACCTTTCCTGAACACATTTTCTTTGACTAAACTTTAGAAATTGTAATAGATATCTACATTTTAAAAGAACACTAAGAGGAACAAATCCCTATTGGTGCATCAAAAAGCTGGAAATATCTGATAAGAAATGATTGATGACACTCAGCTGCTTTGTCAGTTTTCATCTTTTACAGTCTGCTTGAAATTTTTGAGCTGGTATTTTTTTCTGTGACAATAGGTGCACCTATTCAACAGAATTTATGCAGCACACATTTAATCAATGGTTGTGTGAATGTGCTGATTTTCATGTCATTTTTTTTTAAATGGAGCTCTTCTTGCTGCCAGGAGCTTACGGTTCATGCTTCCTATCTTTATTTTGCCAAAGCATAAAAAATGAATGGGGTTCTGACGGTGATATTCATATGAGGATACACACGTGTGCCGAGTCTGAGTCCATGCCACACACACATGGTTTTACCCACATGAGCGTGCATCCTCCTATGCATTCAAGCATGTCTCTTAGTGTTTGCGTCACAGACTGTTTGTCAGCATAATAAATGACCAACCAATTAATTAGGAATGATGCCCAAACCATTGGAGACAGCTGCGAGAAAAGTCAAAAGTTCAAAAGAGGTAATGCTTCAATTAAAACATTCATTAAGACTACCCAGTTTACTCCGTCAGCTGTGACAAATGACTCGCTGCTGCTGGTTTGCTCCAACATGCGTACACACGAGTTAGCGTGTGTATTCCTATTAGGACATTTCATGAACACTGAGTCACGGTGGACTTAGCAAAACAAAATCTAACAATAAACCTACCTATGAACATCTAAACCCAACTCTTACTTTTTTGCTTCCCATTTGTAATCAGATGTCAACATTTCTTTGCCTCAAGACAGAAAATCATTTGGAACATCTCCTGAATCTAGTCCATCTGATTGGGAAATTTGATTGCTTCTCATCTACCATGATGTTCACACTTATAACACAGATAGGTGCAGTATTAACCTGTTTACTTGCACTTGTATGTCATTAAGTAACATAGTACTTCACAACCTCTGTCAGTTAAAATATTGCAGCATTATGTCCTGATCTTATTGCAATCTAGCGATTGGTAATGTTAGCTATTTTCTGCCTCAGTGATCATTACATTCTTGCCAGGCCCACAGTAAGAAAATAAGTTACTGTTGAAAAAAGAAACTACTAGAACTTACTGAATTAGGTCATTAATCAAGTTTCTGTATTTGATCACTGTCCAGTAAATCTCGCTTATGTCATGATTTCTGCTCTCCTGCTAACAGCTCCTTCCGTCCTTGTTGGTTTGCAGATACCTTTCACCTTTTTCTGCAGATTCTGTTATAATGAAAAAGGCATCTGCTTGTTTCAGGAGGAACTGTATTCTCTTCAGCCATAGTGTGTTTTTATATCACTAACTTTCTTCAATGTTCCTCAATACTTAGAGAAAACCACACACAATTCTAATTAGTTATAAATAAATTCTAGGCTATAGCAGTCAGGAGTAATTATCATATCATCTCCCACAGATACCTATCTAATGACACTAGCTTATTAGCACAAGCTTGTCTCCATGAGAACTCTTGCTTTTTTGAGAATATAGATGCTAATAAGGTACAAAAGAACAAATGCATACAAAAATACCCAATCCCTGACTCACTATGACTCAGAATGGATGAACAGACAGCCAATCAGTCATCACAGGACCCAGCAAGTCCCTGTATGCATCTAAAGTGCATAACTTATATTGTAAACTGTCTGAAACTTGGTAAATAAATGACTCAATACGGATGTCACAGCTGCAGACGACCTCTGTGTTTTATTGGGCACTTTGTATCTGTCATTTTTCAGGGAAATTGTTTGTTTGTTCTCTGGTGGTCTCAGAACCAGAATGATGTTTTCTGTAAATTTCTATTTGCCTTTCAGAAAAGTGGAGTCATAAATAATGAGATTTGCAGGACCAGATAGGTTGTGCAACAAAAAAGTATTTTTAAACATGTTCTTACATCAGACAAAAACACACAGAAAATTAGTTGGCAAAGGGCTGACCATGACCCTACACAACACCAATAAGCAAACAGTTCTGTCATTGATTTCAATCTTTATGTTAGACACAACAATCTTTGAAATAATGCTATCCATCTGTTTTGTCAAGAGGCATTTTATCAACACCTGAAACCCACTGGAGTCCCTGAAAATCATTTCCTCCTGCAGTGATTGTAGAGTAAATTGAGCATATTGTTTAACAAAAATGAGGGGAGCACTTTATGCTGCAAAGAGTGGAAGAGACTCTACTACACAAGATAAACTTGGAAAACTGAATTTTTATTATTATTATTATTATTATTATTATTATTTAAAAAGTCCTTGCTACTAATACACTCGGCACAAAAAGTAATGGAATTTTTGCTTGGTCAATTATTTTACTATAACAACTTGACAATAAAGGTATTGTAAAATTAATAATAAAATTGGCTGCCTGCAACTTGTACATTGTAAGGAAAATCCAATTGTGGGTTGAACAGCAGACTTGAGTAGGTGAATTTCACCCATGATAAACTTAGTAAATCATCTTTGTCAATACAAAACTATTTGATGTTGACCCTTGGTGATTTTTTTTTGTTTTAATTAAATGTTTTAAATCCCCAGATAAAGTCTAAGAAATGGGGGAAGTAACGATAGCAGACAATCCGGGATGAATGTTGAGGCAAAAGACAAGTCAGTCAGTCAGTACTGCATGTAGCAGATGATTAACGTTGAAAGATATATTAGCAATTCGACAATTTACCCATCCAGAAAACAGAGGCCTTAGTGAGTGGAGGAGACCTACACAACCACAATAGTTTGCACAGTCTCCTGATGCAGGTCACTAACTTGGTCACACACTGCTGTGGGATGGCATCCCATTCTTCAACCAGCATTTGCTGCAGGTAAGCCGAAATGTTTTTTGTGTGGGTCACCACTCCCATACTACCCACATGACTTCAGGCAGGCATAGTTATCAAATCCTGGAGGTAGTCTCTGATGAACACCACTCTTTGAGGGCCAGTGGTGACATATTGAACTATGGAGTCTGGTCCCATCAACAGGAGACATAAAATTGCCACTGGTTTTAGAATCTAATCTCAATGCCTTTCTGTATTGAGATTGTATAGAACAAGGAGGATCCTTGTTTTTTTTAGGCTTATGCTGCCCCACATCATCTCCTCCTCCACCAAAAGCTGTCTGGCATTGACACAAAGGTTCTGCTGTAAAATTCGGCTTCTCTTTAAAGCGGAACTCACAAAAACACACAAGGGGGTTACTTCACAGGTTTCAGGTAAAATATGTTACGGCAGTTAATTGACAACAAAAATAATCAACCA
>CAEGAF010111287.1:0-10007 GCA_903067075.1 Micropoecilia bifurca
ACCGTCATGCTAATCCGGTGAGTGTTTGTAGCTGCGCTGCTTTACCTGCTGTCTGATTCTCCATGTCTTTTTACTGCAGTGAACCTCGATGTAGCCAAACTCTGTCATTGTTTTTATGTCGTATTAGCTTCGTTGTGTTGATGGATTTTGACCTGCTTCAATTTTCCACCGCAACACGCAAACGTCCCCATTGACTCAGTGCGTTATAGTTACACATCGCTTAGCATTTGTTGCTGCGCGTTTGCGCCACATGAAGGAAAGATGAGACCAGCTGCACAGGCAGGATGAGAAATGAGATGCAGGTGATCGGTATCGACAACAAGAGCCAATGATCGCCGATCACCGATCATGCACTTTTTCACAAAAATTGGCGGATTATGATCGGTGACCGATCGATTGGAACACCTCTAATTACAACCACAAACTTTTGATGATTTTTAAAATGATTTTATGTGAATACAGCCCAATTATGAAGTGGAAGGAAAAACCTTTCTCATTTTCATATTTCTGTACACCGTTTGGATTTAGCTTAAGTGAGACAATACATTGTCTCTACCAGCTTTTCACATCCATACTGGACATTTTTTATTGTCTGAAGGAGAGGTCCAAGGTCAACCAGACTTAGTGGAAAATGCCTCTAAACAGTAATTCGTATAGCTTTCTACTGGCTATCAGTTGGATTACAGTCTGGACTTTAGACTTTAGAATACCACAAAAAGTTCCAATATTTATTGTCACTCATATCAGATAGTGAAACTCTTGTATTCTATAGATTTATTCCCAAATATAGTAAAATATTTTTTTTAATTGTGATGACTTACAGATAATGAATATCCTAATTGTAACGTTGTGAAAAATTTCAATTTTAGAAACTCACAGTGCCAACCTAATCATCTAATAGACCCACAACCACTGCAAAGTTTTACTGCAGGAAAACAGAAGACCTTGAGGGTGGGGTAGGCATCCTCCAACCTCTAGATGTAACTCTGCTTCAAAACAGCTGAGTCAAAAAATCAGGTCACTAGAAGGGCTGTGGAGAACTTGACGGCATATTAAGGAGGTCACTTATCCATTTTGTTCAGGTGAGTTGCTCCATGGGCACATCAAAGACCTGCAGGATCCCAGAAACGCAATGCTTGGATTTGAGGAACCCTGCTCTAAATGGTCTCTCAGTCTCCAACATTAGGTCATATAATTAAGGGAAACGTTCTTTCACATCTTCCAAAATGAGAGGAAGCCGTAAAATGTAACAGCCGTAGAAGCTTGTTCTTCAGAGTACTGTAATCAAGCATAATCCCAGAAAGTTCAGTGTAATAGTCTGTGGCAGGAAAAACTGCCACAAGCTCCCAAGGCCTTGGGAGGATCATCAAGCAAAATCCAGTTACACATTTGGGGAAGCTTCACAAGGAGCGAACTAAAGCTGGAGTCAGAACATCAGAAACCATTATGCACAGACAAATCCTACCCAATGTCTACAAATGTCTTACCTGGGCAAAATTTAAAAAAGAACTGGACTGTTGCTTTGTGGTCCATAGTGTCGTCATATAATTCATGAGGAGATTCAGAAATTAGTTCATGTGCAACAGGTTTCCTTGTGAACAAACTAAACTTCTCTCAGTCTCTCTTGGATATTAAAGTTTGTGAAAGTAGAATTAGAAAACAGTTCAACTGTCTTTGTTTGCTATGCTGACTCTTGAACATTTGCCAGGAGATCATAGGTTTCTCTATCTGTATCTGAATACACCTCTATCTAACTATGAGACCTCGCTGAGATTTTTGTCCCCAGTGGTTCTATTTTCAAACATCATAGCTGTATAAACAACTACTCTACTGTTCAAGGACGGTGGTGGAAGATGTGGCCACTGTAAAGTCCTCTGTATGGCAAGCTACTGATTAAATGTGAAATTATCTGCCTGACGGCAAAGGTTTTGCTCGAAACTGGTTTCATGAACAGGATGACGATGCTAAACACAGCAAATCTATAACAGCATGGCTTAAAAAAAAAGAGAACAAAAAAGTTACAACGGCCCAGTCAAAGTTTAGGCAAATTCCGGTGTGACGGAGTACATAAAGAACTGTACTATTTCTAAACTCAATTGGACTGATTTGTCAAAAGCTGAACTACACTGACAGACGTTAATATCCTGTGCCTTTAAACAAAATAAAGAATGAAGAATGCACAGAAACACGTCAGTCTCTGAATTATTCTCTGTTTGCTATTTTAACTAATTATTCTAGAATTGAATCAGCTGCATTGACCTGAAATTATCCACACCCTGGCTAAAGTTTAAAACCAAGACTAGGCGGGTTTGGAGGGAAGCACCTGCATGTCCGTCAAGGTTCACAGACCAGCAACGACATAAAACCACAAGCAGAAACTTTGACACGTCTGCATGTTGCACTACCTAAATGAAACATTCACTGGGTGCAAGTATTTAGATTTTTTTATTCGTTGGTATATTTAGAAGCTGTTGCTGACATCCAGTTGGCCAGTGACAGACAGCTGAGGCTATTTGTCTTCTCCAGTTATTACAAGGAAGAAAGCAGTCATCTGCAATACCAGAGTGGTACAAATCACAACAGACTATGTGTTGCACTTTGGTCCTCTTACACAGGGGTGCCACCAGAAATCTTGGACCCCATGATAAAAAATTAAATTCTCCCCCCTGACCTCCTTTGCATCTGCTGTTACAATTTCTTGAGTCTATTTGACCTAAAAAAAAAAGCCGTGCAACTGCCTTCCTTTTTTTGGTCCAAGACTGATACTAGCATAATATTTACTGCTAGTTAATGTTACATGCAGTAGTCCACATGCTGTATGCAAATAGGTAGCTTACATTTTTTAAAATTAGTTTTAGCTCACTGAAATGTCTCTCCTCACCAGCAACAGTCACAGACAACATGCAAAATATAAATAAAGCAATCCAGACTTCTCAAAAAATGCTATGTAGTTTCATTTCATTCAAGCTGCAGTATATAACTTTAATAAAAAAAAAAAACGTTTTTCCATATTTGTAAAAGCTGTCACCATGTCGTGACGTTTTGTTATGAGACAGATAATTTGTGAAAAGATCGATCTCCTCCACCTCAACCCTGAGCTACTTTTGCTGACGCAACATTCCAACCAGAAACAACCAATTAGAATAAGGAGGAGGGTCTTAGTGCTGTCAAGCAACCTCATTCACTCGCTGCTGTACTAATGGCAGAGAAGCAACTTATCATTACAGAAAACGATTTATCTGCCATCATTAGTAGCTATCTAAACTGAGCATTCACAACAGCCTATGCTAGTTGCAGCACAGACCAAGGGGAGAGAGGATGAGCAGCCATGAGATTTTGACTGACAGCACTAAAACCCGCCTCCTGCTTCTGATTGGTTGTTTCTAGATAGCACTGGGAGAAGGCAGAGGAAATAAATGTTTTAAAGATTTTCTCTCATACCATTCTGTCACAATACAATGACAGTTTTAACAAATATGTAAAAAAATATATATGTATATATTTTTTTTAAAAAGTTACACACTGCAGCTTTAATTTCATTTAGGAGAGGACAGGTCAGGAGGGACATGGGAACAGATATCTGTAATTTAAATGCAAGTTAAGGTACAACTGTCTGGACTGGATGCAGTCCAGACAGGAGGCTGTTTATGAAATTTCTATTCATTCCCTGAAATGATGCTAACTAGCTTGTCATTGATCACAATATTACTCACCTTTTTCACGGGACAGGGAGGTGGGCTTATGCTGGTATGGTCTTTAGAGCTGCTGCTGACTGACTCATCTGTTGTTAAGTGTGATAAAAGGAACAGGGGCAAGTTAAATATATGAATATGTTGGAAACTTTTATTTCCTTAATTCATTAAATGCTAGTGAAATGGAGGCAAACAGTAGACTGGAGCTAAGCTAATAATGCTATGCTTGTCTTTTTTCTGTCTTTTTTTACTTCTTTTTAACCTCGACTTTATCATTTTTCTTAGCACCATTTTTCTGCCAGTCTTTCATGTCTTCCACTGACTGCTGCTGAACACTGTCGCTGTATAGCAGGACCCAACCATTTCATGCAGATCCAGAGGGGTGTTCAGTGCAAATATGGATGTGCGCTTTTTGGTCTGGGATGGGTAACATTTAAACTATTTTTAAAAGCACAATATGATTAATTTCATAATTGACAGGGCCCCAATTTGTTTTCTATTTCTATGAACAAAAAAAAAAAACAATTTGTGGGGGGGCCCCCTGTCAGTCAGGGGACCTTGGAATTGTGTTAACTTTTCACCAATATATGGCTCCGCTGATGCTTGGTATGTGACTCAGGAGACAAATCTCTTAAAACTGTTGAGAATACCATGCAACATTTATCTAAGGAGATAAGGAAACTCAAAAGAAAAACTCTTAAACTTATATTCTCTTATGTTCTCACATTTCAGGCAATTCCAACAAGTCCCTAACACACTCTTTATGGTACTAGAATCTGTATGCTGCTGGAGTTTGAATGTGTGCAGTGAGTGATGCAAAACATTGCTTTATCCAGATGCAAAGATGTTTTCTAAAACTGGGGACAGTTCAGCCTTGCAACGGTATACTAATTTATTGTCTCAGAGAACCTAGTTTGGGTTTGCTTTTTTGGAGCATGTGTGCCACAGACAGAGACAAAGGACAGAAAATCAGTGAAATAACAAAGAAAGAAAGAAAAAGATGAGTGAAAGATGCAGCCATTTCTGCAAGAACAGTAGCAGCTTCTTTTCAACACTGATCCTATTCGATCTACCTTGGAGCTGCTGCATTTAGCTACAAAAAGCATCGCTTTCTCAGACAAAGTGACTGCATCAAGTAAGCTTAACTCAGCTTATCTTTTCTACTTGACTTTAGAATCCAACTGTCCACAAATGCTAACCGTGGCTGAGCTCAGAGCTTTGTGAAGGCCGTTCCATAAACTTAGGGTCCATTCATATTAGCCCATTTTATTCCACTTCAATCAAACTCTAGTTTGTTTTCAGAGAAAATCTGTTTGGTTTGTCCAGGTGTGAATGTGTAATCAAACTCTTATGTGGATTGAAAAGTGAACACTCCTACAATCTCCAGTCTCAGTTCAACTGAAGTGAACTATGGTGTGGTTCAAATGCATATGTGAACGCCAAGCAGACCAGATACCACCCCAAAAGCAGGACACAGGCTAGTGGAGGGCAAAAGGATCAACTTCTATCAGCCATTCCTCCTGCCAACAAAAGAGCAATCCTAAAATAAAAGAGCACTAGAGATGGGAATTGATAAGAATTTATGAATATCGACTCCATTATCACTATCACATTGATTAAATTCTTTATCGATTCTCTTATCAATTCCCATTGACTTAGGAAATAAAATGTAGAAAAACTAAATTTGGTTGAAGTCACTCTGTAATTTAAAGTGTGCATGTTAGATTCAATTTGAAAAAATTTGGCTTCAAAAAAAGAACATTTAGACATGAAATACTGGTTGAGGTGCTCCTCCGGACTGGGGCAAATAAGATTTCACTTTCACTTCAAACACCTGAGTGTGTTACCTGATGTGTTACTTGATGTGTTACCTGATGTGTTACTTGATGTGTAACACATCAGTAAATGTGGTATGGTGTTGTAGTAACATCATATATTCTTTACATTGAGTGTTGTGTCATGTTTAGTATGAAGTTACAGTGGCGGTGTGTGACTAATTCTCACTGACATTAGATCAGACAGAACATTTTAGATTATTATGCTGAGAGACTTCTATTATTACAACCCAGAAAATGAATTAAAATGAACTTATCAAACATTAAAATGTCTTTCAGAAGAGGAACATTTAGTTTTTAGTATTACTTAGAAACTGTAGAGAATTTTTACAAATTTAGAGCATACTTAGAAAGTCAAACCCTCTGAATAGGAATATCTAGCTATACTTTGGATCAGCATTGTTAGATTGTTTTTTTAAGGTTTTATTGGCTCCAGTGGCCTTTATTTGATAGTTAATTGACAGGAAGGTGGGTATTGAGAGAGGGGGAAGACATGCGACATGCGTAAAAGTTGTCATTGTTGTTCTGTGGTTGAAATCTAATGAATGAAATGCCAATATCTGATTAATGTCTGATCAATGTTGAATCAATGTATGCTCTTTGTCGCACTACTTCTCCTCCTTTCCTCTTCTGTGAGCAGGGTTAATCACATTTTAAATTAAGCACTGTTCAGGATATTGGGTTGTGATTCCTTTCTGTACATTTTCTTACTTGTCCATAAAAATGATTACCGACTGTTTGAGCGTGATATGTTGACACAAAAACATCTACAAGTTACTACTAGGACTGAAGCGGTCCACACCACTATTTACATAAGTGGGTTGTCCCAACCACACAGCCACTTTGCAATTGGCTAGTTTGCAAAAGATGTTAATTCAATGTTGGGATTGGGGTTGGGAAAAACTGCTAATCAATTTTCAATCCAATTATGCTGTTTATTACACCCCTTCTCTCTTCCCTCTCCTTCCCTGTCAATCCCTCCCATTTTCTCCTACCCCCCAAACTTCCTCCCTTTTCTCCCCCTTCCCTCCACTCACTCCCCCCAACCTTCCCTTCTTTACTGCCCCACTCCATACCCCACCCTCTCTGAATTGAATTCTACTCTGATCACTTTTGTGGTAAGTTTGGCAATATTTCTTTTATCTTAAATTTATTGAAAAATAACTGCATTGTTTTTTGCCTATTGTAATCCTGGTTATTTTGGGGCAAACCAGATATGTTTAATAATTGAGGTCATATCTCCCTTTGTATTTTTTATGAGTTAAGGATAAGGGATGACACACTAGCGAGGGTTAAGGTTAGAGTCCCGTTGATTTCACTGATATCTGCTTATCTCATGAACTACACCAGAACTACAGCATCTGTAAAAGCCCAATGTTACTGTGCACAGTCAATACTCTACATCCCCTTTCCTTAGCTCATGCCTATTATCATGAAACATTAAGAAGTCAAATTATGCCATAATTTCAACATGACACCCACATTCCATAGTATAGTATCTGGACCTGAAATAAGAACATTCATCATGACCATGACCTTAAAAACAAGTAAAATAACAAAGACTAGGATGAAACTTTTTTCTCTTTTGTTTTGTTTTTTAAACTAGACCTAACAATATTAACGATGCATCCACATTGTAGAGCTCGATCACAGCACTTAGTCCAAGTATTTAGGATTTGGTTTACTGACAGAATCTTAGCGTGTTTGTAGAGATTGTTCATCGTGGTCAAGGATGAATCATTAACTGGAATTTGGACCCCAAAATGCTCAGAGTCCATTTCCTGTTGTGTTTGTCCAGTAATGGTGATGGGCTTGTCTGAGATAGAGCCAGCATCCTGATACTGAGTCATTTGGATCAAGCTGAGTTGGAGGAGGCTCAGCCACAGGTAAAATATGTTTGTTGTTCCTCCTGTAGCAGGGCTGGGCAATCCAGGTCCTCGAGGGCAGGTGTCCTGCAACTCTTAATGTCTCCCTGGTCCAACACACTTGAATCCAGCAACTAAATCACCTCCTAAGTGCAGTCAGGTTCTCCAGAGTCCTGCTAATGACCTCATTATTTGACTCAGGTGTGTTGAATTAGAGACACATCTAATAGTTGCAGGAGACCGGCCCTCGAGGCCTGGAGTTGCCCACCCCTGCACTGTAGGTTTGTCCTTCTGACTGAACCAAATAAGACCTGGACTCATTGCACATTTCTTTGATGGTTCCCATGCGGTCATAACCTTTTGGTGTTTGTAGCCTGATGACTTGTCCTTTCTTTAGTGGCTGAAGAGGTTGACTCATCCTGTCATAATACACCTTCTGTGCCAATCTGTTGTTGAGAAGTTGCGCACTGATGACCTCAGGATTACACATCTGGTGCTAGCAGTTCCTTTCAGAGCAGAAGCGTAGTTCGTGTTTGTTGCGACGTAAGTCATTGCGCTGGAGATCCGAGTATGGTGTCACAAAGTACATTCCTCATGTTCAACAGGTTGAGAAAGATGTCAGTCTTGTCTCTGGAAGATTTCTCCATAAGGCTCTTAACACTCCATACAGCTCTCATAGCTAATCCATTGGACTGAGGGTTCTCAGGGTTACTCATGGAGTCTCACTTTTGGCAAAGTCTTTAAAACGTTGGCTTGTTAACTGCCTGCCTTTATCTGATATCAGAGTGTGAGGTGCTCCATGGACTGCAAAATGATATTTCAGGTTGCCAATGACCGTAACAGATGGGAGATCACGAAGCAGGTCAATCTCAAACCAGCCTGAATAAGAGTCGACAAGTACCAGACCTGCTTGTTGCACCATTCAAAGGAATCAGTAGCTACTGTGGACTGGGGTAGTTGTGGAAAAGAGTGCAAATGCAGTGGCTCCTTCTGCTGATGAGGTTTAGTACTATTACATACAGAGCATCTCTGTGCTTCCTCATCAATGTCTCTTGTCATTGTGGGTCAGAAAACTATGCCTCTCACCTTGCGCTTGGTGGCCTCTGTTCCTGGGTGTCCTCTGTCAAGTATGCCCAGCTGCTGAGTGTCTGGAGAGTCATATCTGTGGCTGTGTGCTCCTTTAATTCCCATTCACAGACATTACATCAAAACCATCCACTTCATCTGCAAGCTAGGTCTAGACCTTCTCGGGGCTCTTGACAATGTGTCAACTAGGTGCATTTGTTTGCCACTCTTGTATACAAGGCTAATGTTGTATTTTTGAAGCTTTGTCATTATTCTTTGCAGTCCTGAAGGTGCAGCATGAATGGACTTTTTAATTATTGTCACAAGAGTTTCGAAATTTATGTGTTTGCCATAAGTTTTGACCATGCAAAAACAACAGCCAGCAGCTCTTTTTCGATTTGGGCATATCTTGTTTCAGTGTCTGTCAAGGTACGTGAAGCACAGGCTACTGGGTTATCTTCCTGCATGCATGCTGCACAAAGTCCATACCGTGACCCATCGCAGGTGATTGTGATAGGTTTGTGAACATTGTAATAAGAGAGTAGAGGAGGGTTTGACAGGTGTCCATTTTATGTTTCAAAAGCACGCTGCTGTCTGTATGTGCGGGTTGTCAAAGTGGAGCAGAGCTTAGTTAGGTATGAATTTCCCAAGGTAACTGACCATGCCAAGAAATCTTTGTAAGACTGAAATGTCGTTGACACTGGCATGTCACGTATTGCCTTTGCTTTTGATCTTCTTTCGAAACCTGAGCACTGAACACATGCCCAAAATAACTGACTTGGTTCAGTCTGAACTTGCATTTAAAAGGGTTGAGTCTTAGGTTTACCTCTCTGGTTTGGTCGAGTACTTTTCGTAGGTTGGCATCATGCTCTTCAATGTCCTTGCCACCAATTAGTATTTCGTCCACAATAATGCCACAGAGGTATCCAGCAAAAATTTCTTCCATGGTGTGCTGGAACACCTCACTCGCAGAGCTAATCCCAAATGGCATACGTTGAAACCTGTAGCAACCAAAACAATTGCTGAAAGTTGTGAGCAGGAATGACTTGCGGTCCAGTGAAATCTGCCAGAAGGAGTTCTTAGCATCTAAAACTGACATTACAATAGCATTAGACATCTGTGATGCAACATCATCTACTGTTTGCATTGGGCAATGTTGTCTTTTCAGAGCAGTATTGAGGTCTTTGGGATTGATGTATATTCTGATCTCTTGTTTGTCTTTTTTGTTGGTGGCAACTATGGATGATTCCCAATCAGTTAGATCAGATACTAGTATGATTACACCTAATTCCTTTCTAATTCAACTTTGACTCTTTCTTTCATGGCTACCGGAATGCGGTGAGCAAGGCGGATTACTGGTTTCACCTTTGGGTCAAGAATCATTGAGTATGTAACTGGGAGCTTACCCAACTCATTTGAGAACAGATCACTATATCCATCCATCCATCCATCCATTGTCTCCCGCTTATCCGTAGTCGGGTCGCGGGGGCAGCAGCTTCAGAAGGGAGGCCCAGACTTCCCTCTCCCCAGCCACTTCTTCCAGCTCCTCC